>PVHT020000037.1:1277061-1301098 GCA_004024745.2 Catagonus wagneri
GTTATATTTTTAGTTTTATTTATTTTTTTCAGATTCCCATAATGCAGTATTTGTTTTTCTCTGTCTGACTTATTTCATTTAGCATAATATTCTCCAAGTTGATACATGTTGTTGCAAAAGGCAAAATTTCTTTCTTTCTTATGGTTTAATAATATTCCATTGTTTGTGTGTGTGTGTGTGTGTGTATCGCATCTTCTTTATCCATTCATCTGTTGATGGGCACATACGTTGCTTCATATCTTGGCAATTCTAAATAATGCTGCTGTGAACATTGAATTTCATGTGTCTTTTTTGGTACTGTTTTTACCTTTTTCAGACAAATACCCAAGAGTAGAATTGCTCGGTCATATGGTACTTTCATTTTTAGATTTTTGAAAACCTCCATACTATTTCCACAGTAATTACATTAATTTTCATTCCCATCAACAATGACAAGGGTTCCTTTTTCTCCACATCCTTTCTAACATTTGTTATTTTTGGTGTTTTTGATGATAGCCATTCTGACAGATATGAAGAGATATATCATTATGGTCTTAATTTGCATTTCTCTGATGATTAACGATTTTGAGCTCCTTTTCGTGTGCCTACTGACTGTCCATAGTCTTATTTGGAGAAATGTTATTCAAGTCTTCTGCCTATTCTTTAATTTTTTTTTTAATTTTTGATTGTGGATATAGTTCTTTGTGCTATATATTAGGACCTTGTTGTTTATCTTTTCTTAATGTAATGGTTTGCATTTACTGTTTTTTTTTTCTTTTTTTTTATGATGTTGAGTTGTGTGAGTTTTTTATATATTTTGGCTGTTAACGTCTTGTCATTCATATCATTTGCAAATATGTTCTCCCATCCTGGAGGTTGTCTTTTTGTTTTGTTGATGGTTTCCTTTTTCTGTGCAAAAGATTTTAGGTTTAATTAAGTCCCAATTGTTTATTTTTGCTTCTATTTCCCCTGCTTTAGGGAGAGAGTTCCAAAAAAACATTCCTATGATTTATATCAAAGTGTGTTGTGCTTATGTTTTCTTTTAAGAATTTTATGGTTTCTAGTCTTACATTTAGATCTTTAATCAATTGTGAGTTTATTTTTATACATGTTGTTAGAGAATGTTCCAATTTCAGTCTTCTACATGGAGCTGTCCAGTTTTCCCAGCAGCAGTTATTTAAGAGACTGTCTTTTCTCCATTATATATTCTACCCTCCTTTGTCATAGAGTGATTAATCCTAAGTGTGTCCATTTATTCCTGGACTTTCTATCCTGTTCTTTCGGTCTGTGGTTCTGTTTTTGTTCCAGTGCCTTACTGTTTTGATTACTGTAGCTTTGTACTATAGTGTGAAGTCAGGGAGCATATTTCTTCCAGCTCTGTTCTTTTTCAAGATTGTTTTGGCTATCTGGGTCTTTTCTGTTTCCATAAACATTTTAAAATTATTTGTTCTTGTTCTGTGAAAAACACCCTTGAAGTTTTGATAGAGATTGCATCAAATCTGTAAATCACCTTGGGTAGCGTGGGCATTTTAACAATATTAACTCTTCCAACTCATAAATATGCTGTATCTTTTTATCTATTTATGTCCTCTTTGAGTTCTTTCATCAGTATCATCAGAATTGAAGACTATTTTAAATTTCAATAGAATGTTTGCTTCATTAAAGGGAATTTAAGAAAAAGCATTTTCTCATGTTCAGCTGTATAATGAATTTGCGTATCATTTTCAATATCTGGAAGGAGTTTTCATTTATTTCACTTTTGATGCTATGGCTGCCCTTCATGAAGATATTTTTTTGCCCTGAGCCTAGATGTAGTCTAGTATGATAGCTGCTACCCACACCCCTAACCCCTTAATAGTTCAGGGCATGCCTACTTACAAGGATTACTTACTATGAAGAGTGCACATCTGGAAATGGGAACTTCAAGTTGATCTTATCTACCTTTATGTTCATGAGGCAGAAAAGTAACAGTGGAAGCTGCTGTACTTTTAGGCATTATTTCTGCTACTGCTTTGCCCATGGAGGTGAGACCACTGTGGTTAGCTGTGATGTGATGGGTTAGCCATTCATTCATTCATTCATTCCCTTTATGAGGACAATGAGTGCATTCTGTGTGTAAGACCTGAGCTGGAAAATGTTCACCTGAAGATGATGGTAAGATCTGCACCCTCAGTAAGCTTCAGTAAGGAGATTATTATTCTTTAGAGATTTTTATGAAGTGATGCCTTTGAAGAAAATGTCACTACATGCTTCTAAAAGAGACAAAAGCCTTCACTTCGAAGTCCTGATGTTACTGAAAACTTTGTCAAGACAGAAAAGGGTACAAAATTTCATATTATCAAGAACTTGAGTATTGGGAGAGAACAATCAAAACAAGTCTTATTTTATGTATCTAATCTGTGAACCCGTTCTCTACCATCTCTTCATCTCTGGGCATGGGTGTTATTTAAGCACTGTGTAC
Source organism: Catagonus wagneri (assembly GCA_004024745.2). NCBI lineage: Eukaryota > Metazoa > Chordata > Mammalia > Artiodactyla > Tayassuidae > Catagonus > Catagonus wagneri. The sequence goes on from PVHT020000037.1 coordinate 1,279,502, forward strand.
ACATGCTTCTTTAAAGGTCACAATATGCTCTAATAAGACCGACTGAGCATCTATGTGGAAATTTTGTTAAAATGATTTGTTTGGAGATTTGTATTAGAAATCATATTTAAAGGGTTTTAGGTCAATTTAAATTTTGAAAAATAAGAAAATGTAACAAACTAATTAATATAGAGAGAACTTTACCTGTGACACCTCCAGTAATTTCAGTTTTGGGCAACTTCTTGGGTGATATGATTTAAGCAAATATAGAAAACCAGCTCTATCCTGTACATGAAATTCCACTAGAGCAATAGTTCCCTTTAATTTTAGGTCTAGAATCCTAATAATATACACATTATTCAACCATATATACCTTGCCATTCACATAATCCTAGAACAGTTTTATGAAATGGGTATCATAAATTACCCCCTTTTAAAAGTGGAGAGACAAAGGTACAGAAAATGTAAGAGCTGATAATTGATATATTCAGGATTTGAACCCAGATCTATGGCTTGGCCTAGCTGCCAATGCTGCTGGCTTCAAATAACTCGTAATTCTACAGAGTAAAAGGCCATGCAATTCAAGGTTGTCAGGATAAGCTTGAGTCATAAACAAGTTGACTTAGAAACATAGACTACAAAGATATTTAGACTAACTGAGAATGTCAGGAAAGACCGTATAAAGGGTGACATTTCCACTAGTTCTTGAATAATTCTAGAGAAGTTCCTGCAGGATTTTCTAATCAACTGAGTCTTGGAGTTAAAAATCTTTTGTCATGACATATGGGGACATATCACTACTCTTTTGCTTTGAAAGCACTTGCAAGTGTCTACCTTTGTCCAGGGCCAGGGTATTGCACAACCCCATGACCTCATTCACATTGTATTGCTACAATGTGTTCTTCACTGAGCCTGTGGTATGAGAGGGGCACCCTGGAGCTGTGCTGCGTGGAAATACTTTCCCCAGCTCTCTTTACTCTACTTCCCTTGTTACCGGATGAGCATTGCCCATCATGTAGCAGTCCCTAGACAGGTACTTTTTTAATCCCTTTGCATGAACTCTCAGCTAGTGTCAAGACAGAAAACTAGAAGAAAATTATATATTCATGTGTGATGAGCATGGTTCTTACTATGAAATGGAAAAATCATAAAACATGAAAATTAAATGCATATAGTAAAAATTACTTATAATCCCACCACTGTTTAATTTTTTCTTATTACCATAATCAAGGATTTGTTTCCATAATCTTATCCCATAGTTCGTAGGTAAATTTAAAAATGTTTTATATAATATGTATACTTTATATTAAAATGTGTATATATATATATATATATATATAAAACCATATACATGTTATTTGTATATGTTAGGAATTGTGAGGATAATCATTTAGCAAGTTATAATTATTTAAGATATACTAAATTTGTTAACTTGTTAAATAACTGTCTTAATGTTAATGATACACTTCGAAGCCTGATTCTGTATGATATCAGCAAGAAATTTGAAATCTCTTGGAGCCATCATTTTCATATCTTTTTTATGATTTTTATCTTTTTTATTATTGTTGGTTTATAGTGTTTTGTCAGTTTTCTACTGTACAGCAAAATGAGCCAGTAACACACACACACATATATATTTATGTATACATTCTTTTTCTTACATTATCCTCCTTCATGTTCCGTCACAAGTGACTAGATATAGTTCTCTGTGCTATACAGTAGGATCTTACTGCTTATCCACTCCAAATGCAATAGTTTGCATCTATTAACCCTAAACTCCCAGTCCATCCCACTCCCTCTCCCTCCTTTAAAATGAGCATAACCATAAGTTATGGATCAAGGATAATGAAATGTATATCTTAAGTGAATAGTACAATAGAAGGCACTCAATAAATGATAAAAGTATTTTTATTATAAATAACAATAGTAACAACACAAAGCAATCAGAATGTCTCCCTTCTTCCTGCTCAGAGAGTCACTTGCTTGCCAGACAGTCTTTAGGCAGGGGATTCACTTCTCAGTTTGTGCTCCTCCCCACCTACCCCATCCTGATTTGCTCTACTGTAGCAAGGCTTCACAGGCAGAAGATTAATAAGTTTATAGGCTCTTCCCACATTTGCCTTTCTTGGATACTGTGTCATACCCACCCACCCGTTAATCACCTCCATCATGCTTTCTGACTGCCAACCCCTCTCCATTATCTCCTTGAGACAATGTTTCAGTTGTACTTCACCATAGATAGAGGAGGTGACTGCCCTGAACGGAGACCTCTATAACTGCTTGCTACTGCTGTTGATTTATTCTGACTTTTTCATTTTGAAATGTGAGTTATCCTAAAGAAATTGAGATAAGCCACTATGAACTTTATTTGATCCTTTAGAAAACCGTGGTGTTTGGAAAATAAAGCCACCACAGAGATTCAGATCCATCTGGCAGGCGAGGAGAAAATGAAAGTGATTTGTAAATGCTAAAACATCCACTGGGGAGAAAGGTATCAAGGGATTCAACAAAGGTCATTGGAAGGACCATCTCTTTTTGTCTCCATGAACATTTCAGAGAGGACATAAATTGCGTATTAATCACGTACCCTCTACCAACTAAATTGGAGTGGACAACAAAAGGGGGCCGGGGAGAGGAGGGGTAACTATGAGAAATGTGAGCTGGGAGAAGGTAAAACGTTTTAAGCTTAATTTAACTCATGGATATTGTGTATCATTACTCATAACCACAAGGTACAAAACATCATTTTTCCTACTTTGTTACTTTATCTTCATTTCTTTTTAGTTGTTTTCGTAGAAGTGTTGTCCAGGTTAGGTCATAGTCTCCTAATGATGAATTATTTCCTTTAGTATCTTCGTTTTATGTTTTTATCCACTCAGCTTCTCAGCTTCCTGTGCTGGATCTGGGCATAAAAGTGTACTGATAGGCAGGCAGGTACATTCCCTGTGCAAAATAGTTTTTCTTATACTGCACCCTTCTTTCAAGATGGCATATCTTTTCACTACAGAGACTAATTCAAGTTAACCCATGAAAAATAAATTGCATCAAAATAAATAAAAGATCCTTCTCAAGGACTTCACAGTCTTGTGTTGGTAATTAAAATAAATACATATCATAGTGATAATCAGAATACCAGCTTCCATACTAATCAGGGGTTAGTGGAAGAAAGGGGTACAGAAGGAGACAATGATAAATGATTTTTCTGATATCTCTGGTCTCAGCTCTTCTCTATCACATAAAGTCATTCCTGGGATCACATGTGGTCAATTTCCCTCTTCTTCTAAACCATTTTTGAGTTATTTTTTATCTCCCTTCATCTCATAAATTTCCCGTTTTCCCCCACAATATGCCATAACCCACTTAGAACTGATTGAAATATCTCTTTATGTACACACCAATCACTAACAAGTACCTAGGTGGTTAGAATTGTGAAAGTGCAGTATATAAAGCATCAAATTTGGTGCTCCCCATTTTCTCTGAGAGGTAGGGAAAGTGGTAATTATCTCCATTTGCCTACCAGGAAACTGCCTTTCTGAGAGGTTCTGGCTTGCATGTGAAGTCTGGACAGAAACATGAATCTCCTATGGTCTCTACCACATTGCCCAACTCTTCTTGATGAATCATGGCATCCATGCATTCATGAGCCTTGCTCCTGATATAAAAACATGTAAAGGGTCAAGGTTTCATTCAGGCTGACTAGGCTTTCTTAAGGTCTTTGAACTCGGTTTTTCTTAGTCTCAACATAGCTTCTAAGGCCAATGAAAGTGGTGTTTATTCAAAGATACTTTGTCAGCTTGCAACCTGTGGTTTCCATAGAGTTCTTAACCTTTAAAGAACATACTGAATTTACCGTTTCCAGGGCCTCATGCCCAGAGCTTCTAATTCAGTAAATGGAGGTAGAGCTCTGAAATTTGCATTTCTCATTAGCTCCTGGATGATGCCAGTGCTACAGATCTGAGGAGCTCACAGTAAGTCCCATTAGAGCTTCTCACGAGCAATATATAGTATTCTAGTTGTCCCTACTCAGAGTCAAACACAGGGAAGGAGCAACGACAGGGCACATAATCCACTCTAGAACCTTGCTACTCAATTTGTGGTAGTGGACCAGAATAGCATCATGTGGCAGCATTTTAGAAATACATATTCTCAGGCCCTGCCCCAGATCTGAATGCAAATTTTCATTTTAGCAAAATTTCTAGGTAATTTATACATTAGCATTTGAGACACACTATTTTAACAGAGAATAGGCTAATTGTTTAGTGAGTTGCAGATATTTTCCTTCTTTTTTTGTTTTCTGTTACACAGCAGATTGACCCTAAATTCACCCATTTGGGAAATCATATTCTAGAATGGGTAGTGGTGCTTTATGGTTCAAGGTTACTCATGGAATGAGGGCAGGAAAGAACTGCATAAATGGTTTTGACAAACCCACATGTAATTTTCTTTGCTGAAATACAGTGTTACTCCTTCTCTGTATTACACATGAATTCTTGGTTTTAAGCAGAAGTCCAAACATCTTCTGCAAAAAGAGAACATAGTAAAAGAATAATGGGGAATCTCTGAAAATCGTGGAAAGGGAAAGGTTTAGCTGAACCTCTGGAATGCATGAAGCCAGTACTTCAAGTGTTCACAGAATCCTCATCTTTGTATTCTTCTGTTAATCTGTTAGGAACTTGTATATCTTCCAACTTCACCATGGTAGAGGTCCTGAATTTCTTCTTTATGTTCCAGATCAATATTTCCTAAAGTAGAGTTCCCCTTGTGGCACAGCATAAACAACTCTGACTAGAATCCATGAGGTTGTATGTTCAATCCTTGGCCTTGCTCAGTGGGTTAAGGATCTGGCGTTTGCTGTGAGCTGTGGTTTAGGAAACCTGGCTCGGATCCCATGTTGCTATGGCTGTGGCATAGGCCAGCAACTATAGTTCAAACTCTACTCCTAGCCTAGGAACCTCCATATGCCGTGGTGTGGCTCCCCACAAAAAGTAAATATTCCCTAAATTAGAATTTCAGTTGCCCTGACCTGAGCTTTATTTCCACACTTGGTCATATCAACCCTAAGACAAGATGCCTTCATCACTAGTCTCCATAACCTGAGAAGGAGGATGTTGGGAAATAAAATCAGTACATGTCAGCATGTGCTATAAAAATATTTCAGTGGTTTAGGCGAGTTTATTTCTCCTTTACTCCCCAATGTCATTGGGTGTTTTGTAGGTAGCTCTCTCTACAGTGGCACCTCAGAACCATCCACTGCATTTGCTGAAGGAAAGTGTGACAGATCACTTGAGAATTTTTAGGGACCAAGCCTGGAAGTGGTAAACACTTTCAGCCACATTCAACTCCCAAGATCACAGGACTATACCTGAGATGGACCGTAGGTATCAAGATAAAGGGAATCAAAACTAGTGGACTGACAATTGTTTTTTCTGTCATATATATGAATACAAATCCATATGGATACTATACTTCCAAGATCATATTCACACTGACCTTGTTATAAGAAAAACTGAGCATATTAAAAATTGTAAGAGTTTGAGCAAAAATCAGTTCATATCAGACAGCAGCAACCACATGCTGTTAGAAGCATTCCACTAACAAAAGCTAGGAGAAAGACTTTTACAGAGAAAAGTAGAAGAAAAGCAAGGAGAGTTTGATTGTCTGTAGCCTAATCAGGTGCATTATTTGGGAAAGTCTAATGGGCCATTTTGATGGGCTTTCCTCATATTTTGATTTCTTAACCTTGAGGCATCTTAGGCTCAGGTTTGGTTTGCTTACATAGGCTCCTAGAGACATTAAAGACACTTCAATCTAATGGCTTCTCTGTTTAATTTAATAACCTTGGTGTTCACCAAATTTTGCCAGAGTCTCCTCACGTAAGTGTATGCTCTATTCAGTCAGCTCACAGGAAGCCATTTAGTTTATTCTTTATATCTGCTTATCTTTTCATTGATTGTCCCTCAAAGCATTTCCATTCTCTGCTCTAAAGATGTTTTTGAATTTCAGTGCTTTTGTCCCTTCTTTCTCACCCAGGTGGATGACTTCATGAAACCAATAAATTCTGTTTTCCCTGACTTACTAATTTTGCTATTCTTACTCAGTAGTTTGGAAACACTCTCTTACAGAACATTCAGATGTTTGGTGTTTAAAACCAATTTGCTCTTAGCGAAAAAACCAACACCACCCACAAAAAATAAAAATAAAAACAAGTTTTACAAGCCATTTACTTTTTAAACCAGTTAATCATTCACTAAATATTTACTATGCTCTTACCATGAGCCAAATACTTCTTTAGACCTAAGAGCAGTGAACAATAGCTTTGTTTTATGGATCCTGCATTATGGTGAGAGAGTAGACAGGCAGTAAATAAATATATACATAAAATAATACCTGAATCAAAGAAATAACCAGACTATATAGAGTGCAGGGAATTAAAATAAGGGTGATATAGTAAAGTGATTATTTGGGGTACTTAGGGAGAAACCTCTCAAGAGATAAATGAGATCTAAATAATAGAACATATCCTGCTCTGTCAAGATCAGAGAAAGAACCTTACAGACAGAAGGACTCTTTGGCCCTAGTTCCTAAGATGAATTTCCTCCTTTACTCCTTCTCTTCATAGATGCTCCTCTCACAGTTCCCCTGCCTTTCTTATGACACTAGATTTATAGACTTAGCCTAGAAAAGTGATTAACCATATTCCTTTTTAGTCAGCTGAAGAATCAGGATTCACACAAGCAGCAAAGTGACAGAATATTTTCAATAACAAATATTTATTGAGGCTTTAGTAATAGTAACTATCAATTGCTAAGAATTTACTAGATGATAAGGATCATTCTTGTTGCTGGAAATAAAAAATACATCAGACAGAGTTCCTTTCTTAAGAGTTCCCAGTCTACTGGAGGTGACAAATATGCTACAAATACATTACATTCTTGTGTGATGAGTACACAAGTGGAAGTATGGACTGGATACAGAGGTGGCCCAGATAAAAAAGTCATTTATTCTTCAGGGATGATGATGATGGTTGAGATACCTAAATGAGCCTGGCTTTGACTGGGCATGGCAGTGGAATGAAGGGAATGTGAGGGACATGAGGGAAATAGGACTTTCATAGTTTACAAACAGTGCTTGAATCTCCTGCTTTATGATTAATTAGTTTTAATCCTCTAAACCTAATTTAAAAAGTCAGAATGCATTCCATATGTATCATAAACATTTAAACTATGCAAAACCCTTCATTAGCCATTACACTCAGGAGATGCTATTTACCTTTGCTCAAAGATCTCGAGACTGTGAAGGGAGTGGGGGATTTATTCTATCAGACAGTATACTACATACTCAGAACAATATAGAATTCTCAACCCACCCTAGCAGGCGTGACTGAAGACCCTTTTTACATTGGTGGAGACTTAATGGATAATAAATTATTATTATTATTATTTTTCTTTTTAGGGCCACATCTGTAGCATATGGAAATTTCCAGGCTAGGGGTCAATGGGAGCTGCAGCTGCTGACCTGTGCCACAGGCACAGCAGTGCAGGATCTGAGCCATGTCTATGACCTACACCACAGCTCATGGCAGTGCCAGATCCTTAACCCACTGAGCAAGGCCAGGGATCAAACCTGCATCCTCATGGTTACTAGCTAGGTTTGTTACCTCTAAGCCAAACGGGAACTCTGATGATGACATTTTTAAACCCTATATGTTTATATATACATGTAGTTTTTTTTTTCCTTAACTAAATCACACTTGTTTCCACTTTATTTGTACCCCAGCTTTGCTATTTTAAGGTACCATTCAGTGGAATGCTGAAGGCAAACCTGAAAGAAAAAAGTTTTTCTCTGACACTCGCGCTTTGTAGACTCATTTATACAGTAACGTCCAGCCAGTGTGTGCGTCCTTTAAGACAAAGTAAAGATAAAGAACAAGAACAAGTCCTAAAAATTCTATGGAAGTTTGAGGTATTCACTTGAAATGTCAAAAATGCCAAACATAAGTCTGTATATCTAAGAACCCAGAAGGCTCTTATTTGCTCAGAGTAATTACCTGAAAACTCGGTAAAGTTCAACATTTTAAGCAGAATGCTACTGATACTCAGAACCTCATTATGCGAAAACTAATCCAAAGAAAGATATTTGGTCAAAAAAACCTTGTTTGAAAATATCTACTGCTACTCTCTGTGGTAGTATTTAATATGTTTAAATATGACCTAAAGACCACATTTGCTTGATATTTAGGCTACTGTAAAGCTAACAGTAGTGTCTTCTTTGCCTTTCCTTTGCAACTGATAATTTGAATGCTGTAGGTAATTTTTGTACATATTAATTTGTCTCTAAATTCAGGGTGCTAACTAGTTCGAAAGAAGGGAGGAATATGCAAACGCAAATAATATATAAACATTAAAAGTAAAGAACAGAGAGTCTTTGGTAGTTAAAAAAAATAAAACACAAGCTTTAACAATTACTTAATGTATATACAGCACAGTCCTTGGGATTATTAGTATTTAAATACATCTCTGGGTTGCCTGCATTTCTCAGAAATATAGAAAATGCAGCAAATTTTCCAGCCGAAAAAAACAAACAAAAAAAGCCAGTCCTTTTGAAAATAGATAATTGGGGCCAAAAAGTCCGTGAGCTATAAAAGTTTCTATTGTTTAACCACATCTCTGAATTACAGAGAATTAACAGAAAATGGATGTTGGTAATTAATATGACAAATGTTACATATTCAGCATTGTTTTTGTATTTGCTTAAACTTTTTCAACAACTGTTTTTGGTTCCTCAACCTTGTGCCTCTGAAGAAACCTAACAGATTTTAATAAAACATAGGGTTATAAAATTACTCAATTTATAGGTTCGGCTGCTATGTGTTTTTTCCTTTGGTAGGGCATATTAATCTGTAAGTATATATTCTCCCTGTTTGTTATGAGAGATACTAAATGAATCAATATTGCATCAATAATTCAAGGAATAATTTAGCTGCATAATTGTATTTTATTGCATTAAAGCTTTCAGTTACTTTGGGCTAAAGCATATCTGTTCCAATGTAACAGTACAGTAGGCCCCTTCTTTACATAAAGCTTTGGACTTATTGTTCAGTTTTCTGAAATCACCAAAAATATAAACAAGTATAGAGTGAAAGAGCACTGCAAAGAGAATGTCTATATCACACGGTGGATTAAAAAAAGAGAGAGCTTTTTTCTCCCTTTCTATATAGATACCATTCTGCTTAAAATACTTTGATTGCCCTTTGCCAGGCTTATATTTAATTCTGAGCCCTTGCCGTGGAGTTGTGACCTCCCCAGTCCAGAGCAAATCTGAAATCACTTCTGTAACAATAATTATAAATACAGGTTGGAGATGTATGATTTTCAAAGTACTTTGGAATCCATTATCCCCTTGGCATTTTATGAGAATCTTCTGTCTCTGATGATGTGGTTCCTTAACATTTTAGAAATGAGGAGGTTGAGGCACAAGATGTTGTTGTTCTTATCCCAAATTACAAGCCAGCAAATAGGTGGGCCAGCAGTTAAATTAAGATCTGGCTTCATAGCTTTGGATTCATATGTTTGTAGCTTGTTCAAGTTGGTAAGCTGCATTTAAGCTGGCTCTGTTTACAGAGAACATTTGATTTTTGGCTTTCTATGTTTTTGATTCAGGCACTGGGAAAATCTGATGGAAATATTCCCACTTTGTAAAGAATGAGCGTGTTCCTAGAGTTTTTCCCTAAGCTATTTAGATGTGGTACTTTGTTTCATGACAAACCTGGTAACTTTTTTTTTTGTTGATTAAAAATATAGCCCCTTCTGGGCAAAATATCTTGCCCAAAGCCTCTTCCTTAGGCAGGGATGTCTATTTGATAAGAGTGGGTATGAGTATGATACTTAAGGAGCTTGACAGAGATTTTTTTCTCCATCAGCTTTTGCCTTTTTATTCTATGCAATTGTTTTAATTTCCTTACCTCTTTATCTAGAGGAATCATTCAAAATATCAAAGTTTTAATTCAGCATGAGACCAAAACTTTAGCAATCTGATTAGTCTGACAAGTGATATGCCTCAATTAACTTGATTATTCTAATGTATTTTAGAAAAATTAATAAATATTCAAGAAGCTTTCACTAGAGCTTAAGACATGGATATTCTATTTAATCTTGCTATGGGATTGCAATAATGTTCATATTCATTCTAGAAAGTAACACTGGGCGTGCTATATATGAAATAGATTTATGGGGACATAAAATGTTAACAAAATAGGATTTATATTAGAACATAAGGTTCATAGTTCCCTTTGATTTTGATATTCCATAAATCCTTTATTCATTAAGTGTACAGTGGATGTGTAGTATGTGAGACATACTCTGCTGGAGACACAGTAGCGAACAAGAGAGAACCCTGCCTTAATGAACTTAAAATCTATCAGGGAATGATTGAATGAGCACTTCACTTATGAAATAGAGATCTCATGCATAAAATATAGTTTGCCTGTTACTTATTCTGAAACCTTAAAACTGTGACCATTAAAGAGAGTTTATACATAGCATTACCAGCACGTGGCCTGAGGATGCTGTTGTCCACTTCTTGGGAGCTCTTCTCTGCCTTGCTGATCTTTGCAATAAACCTAGAAGACAACTTGTTTACTTGTTGCCCTGCTGTCTTGTTTTAATAGTTCAGAGTTTTCAAAAGTGTTAGTTTTCTAATGTGTACATTTATTTTCTTACTTCTTGGAAATAAATACTGGAGATATTTTATTTATATGCTCTGAAAGACATAAATATCGATGGAATATATTTACAATACCTAATATAAGTCTTTAAGTTTCAGAAAAAGGGATGTGTTTTTTTACCTACAGCACTTGCATAGTGAGATTTATTACATGAAAATATGAAACTACAAACTCTCTCAGAACAAAGTTGACAGCTTGGTCATCATTACCTTGATCAATCAGAGTGCTGAGTAGATGCTCATTACATGTTTGATAAATAAATGTAGAAGAATATGTAATTACAGTATAGAGAAGTGGAAGTGATTTTTCAATATATTCTCCTTACTTGAATCATTAAAGTTAAAATCTGTTAATTTAGTGATGAAAATTAGGTTTCTACCGATGTTGTGCGTCTAAAGTCTGATTTTTCTACCATACAGTGTCACTTAGTTTGAAGTACTGAAGAGGATTTCTCTCTCATTGGTTCCTGTAGTGGACCCTGTGGGGTGCTGCTCAGATTCCCCCCCTTAAGCATGGAGGCATACTAAATGAAGTTAGTCAGACAGTGAAAGGCAAACATCACATGATAGCACTTATATGTGGAATCTAAAAAAGGGATAGATATGAATTTATTTGCAGAGTAGAAACAGACTCACAGACTTTGAAAAACTTATGGTTACGAAAAGGGACAGGTGGTGGGGAGGAGGGATGGACTGAGGGTTTCGAACTGGCATATGCAGACTGAGGTCTCTGGAATCACTGGCCAGTGGGGACCTGCTTTATAGCGCAGGGCACTCTACCCGATTTTCCATGGTAAATCTCTGTGGGGAAAGAGTCTGAAAGAGAATGGATGGGTGTATATGTATAACTGAATCACCTTGTACAGCAGAAATTACCACAACCTTGTAAGTCGACTTTAAAAACTTTAAAAGATGAAAGCAAAAAAGAATGGAGGCATTTATTGAGGCATTATCCCACCTTCATTATTGTGGGCTGCCATGAGTATTGGGTACTAAAATCTCACATCTGAGTGTTTTTCCAGGAATAGGCTTCAGTCGTAGTGCAGTGTATCAGTTAAGGTTATATCTCCCCCACCCCCCAGAAGCTTGCATCCAGTAACTAGTTGACAAGGGAAATACAAAGCTCTGATATCCTTGCCTTAATTGAAGATAACTTGGAAGGACTATCCGGGCTCAAGACTTCCCATGGCATATGCTGAGGTCTCTGCTAAAATGACGTCTGTGTAAAATTTCTCCCTCTGCCCAAACCTACTTCTGCAACTTCACCCAGGTGCATTTTCCTAAACACTCTCTAATAAACCTCTTGTATACAAATATATCTGCCTAAAAATCTATTTCCAGGGCAATGTAATTTAGGATGATTGGTATTTGAAATGGTCCTAGGAATCAGACTTTAAAATGGGATTTTGGATTTGGTCACCCTCCAGGCATTTGGCAGCACAGTGATAGATGGAGTACTTATAGCCCCTGGCATTGTGAAAATTCTCTAGTGATAAACTGGGATGGGATCCCAGGGAAGGTATGCACTGACTGATACAATAGCTGTGGCCTTTGGAAGGTTTGAAGAAGTAGCAATTATAAGGGCTTTTCAATTGAATGGCTCCTACTGGGTGCTATTGATGGACTGGAAAAGATAATGAAAGACTGGAGATTTTTAATTACCAATTAAAGGCAAACTTTCAAAGCCAGAGGGCCTCCTTGGCAGCATATAAAAAGATTCTCATCTGCTGCACCTGGAGGGCAGAAAAAGTTAAAGACCAGGTCTAGGACTCAATTAAATGGGTCAGAGAAAAAATACTAAATTCTCATACACAGCAAGTCGACTAAGCCAAAGCCAGGACCTTGCATTGGGAGAAGCGAGATGCTAAGATTTAGAATAAGAATATCTGTGTTGATCACTTGGAAACCGTGCACCTTCACATTGCACTGAAACCTCTGGGTCTGCAGAAGTGGCCCAACCCTTTCTGTTAAAGGTGGTGCTCTCTCATTACATGAGGATGAGGTAGAAATATTTGCCTTGCAGAACTTCAGGCACTCACTTTAGAATTTACCTCTACCTCCCCTTCTGGCTACCAAACCAACAGCTAGGATGAAATTACAGTGAAATCTGCCTTAGTGAGGTGCTGTTTCTATAGGAAGAAAGTGATTATACACCTAAAGAGCCTAAATTTCTAACTAATATAAGCTGGGAGACTGTGTGAATTTTGAGGATATTATGCCCTGTGGAGGGTGAAACATTAGTTTAGATAAGGAAAAGCTTATCTACAAATATTTATGGATATAGGAGCATTGCCCCATGATACAAAACTTAACACCTTGGTTGGCAAGGACCCTGGGAGAGGTAGTCATATGTCCAAGAAGTTCTGCATGCTCTTAGGAACTTAGAGAAAAGACAAGTGAAGTAGGGATGCCGGAAATACCACAGAAGATGGTTGAAAAGCTGATCAAATGTCTCAGAGCCATGGGCATGTTAGCATGCATAGAGTACATAAAGCCAGGAACCAGTGAGGGAGGGCCTGGAGGACAGCCCATTTACCAAAGCTATGAAGAATATCTCAGTTAAAGAGAAACCAGCATTATTGAGAAGCAGAATAATGATGGGGAATTCTATCACCGGTTTGGGCTTTCTGGTAGTATAGGGGGGTAATAGGATCCTTAATGAGAGGCCAGAGGATGGCTTAGTCAAAAGCAAGTAGGTACAGTTATCTCATGTACATCTATGGTTACTGAGGGGGTAGGAAGTGGTATCTTATGACCAGCTCACAAAGGAGGAAAAAGGACACATTCTCCCACGGATATCTTGGTTTAAGTAGACTATTGGAGCAGTATAGCTCCAGCCAGAGGTGTCCGTGAAAGATAGCAATGAGTGTCCTTATAAGAAGAGCTGCTGGTGACATACCTGGTTATTCACTTTGTAAAGGACTATTGCCTCAAGATAGGAATATGTATGGAATCTTTGAGCAATAGAGAGTGGCTATATTAGTTGTCCAGATGCTTGGAAGAAGAGTTGGAAGCTAGAAACAAAATGTTCCAAGTAGATCCCAGGAAGAAGTATCAACAAGAATAGTTGGAGGAACTACTCCCGTATGGGATGAACTCACTGTATAAAGAAAGTAGATCCAAACAGGAAAACAAGTGCACTGTAGTGGACACTGCGCTGTAAGCTCCCAGCTCTCCCTTAAGGACTAAGACACTATTTTCCTCATCTTCCTGAACTGTTGGTGGCTGATGGCTAGTAGCTGGGAATTTCTGTTTGCTGCAGGGTGATGCTTTGCCCAAATATACATCTCTTCTCCAGGGACAGTATGAATGCAATGACTGGTTAATATGGAATATACAAAGAGCCAGCCTCCATGCTTCAATTCAGGTCCAGTGTGAAGGGCTGGCCTAACTCCCACACAGCTCTAGGGTCAGCTGAAGCCGCTGCTGCAACTGCATTCCCGTTTAATGTGGACCTCCATTCAGTCTGCTTTCCTCCACCCTTTTTTTTTGTTTGTTTTTGACTTATCTAGGGCGGCACCCGCGGCATATGGAGGTTCCCAGGCTAGGGGTCTAACAGGAGCTGTAGCCACCAGCCTTTGCCACAGCCACAGCAACGCGGGATCCGAGCCACGTCTGTGACCTTCACCACAGCTCACGGCAACGCTGGATCCTTTAACCCACTGAGCAAGGCCAGAGATCGAACCTGCAACCTCATGGTTCCTAGTCGGATTCGTTAACCACTGAGCCATGATGGGAACCCTCCTCCAACCTTTTATAAATAGCATTTTCAAGAGTACATGCCAGTAATCCTCTAGTACATAAATCTCACAGATTATAATTTAGTATGTGTTAGGATAGTGACTCCCTACAAAATATCTATACCCTAATCCCTAGAACCCATGAAAATATTATATGGCAAAAGAGACTTTGCCAATGTGATTAAGTTAATAATCTTGAAATGGGAAGATGATTAATCTGGATTAATCCAGGTGAACTAAATGTAATAACAAAGGCCCTTATAATAGGGGAGTAGGACAGTTGAAGGCAGAAGAAGGAGTTGGGAAAAGGGACAGAGAGGTCAAAGTGATGTTCTTCAAAGATGGGGAAATGGCCATAAGCCAAGGGACGCAAGTAGCCTCTAGAAGGTAGAGGAGATAAATAACAGATTCTCCCCTGAAATTCCAGAAGGAAAACATCTCTGCTAAAATTTGATTTTAGACTTCTGACCTCCAGATATTTAATAAATTTGTACTATATTAAGCCACTAAATTTGTAGCAATTTATTACTATAGCAATAGGGAACAAAATCAACACAGAAACACTTTAGCCTTTGTTTGCAATTCATTCACCATGTCTATATTGGTTAATTATAATTATAGTAATTGTGTTTTCAAATTAGAGAAAACACATGAAAATACAAATTAAGTGTAGTTTTCACCAACGTATGAGATTCTTCAAAAAAAATCAAACCATAGACTATATAGCGTATTTTTCTAGTACTTATTACATTCTATGATACTTTTTTCAAATGACTCTTAAGTGTTTCACATTATGTTGTAGGCTTAATTTTGTGAAATTTGTGGTATCTTCTTGTTAGCACGATTTGTAAAAACTGAAGTGAGAACATTCAAAACAGTTTTATATTAGGAAAATTTTTGCCTGAGGGAAAGACAGATTTTTCATTCCAATCCAGAGTCATTTCTGTGGCCTCATCAGTGTGAGAGAGTCTCATTTCTATACAGAAAAAGAAATAACAATGATTAAAAAATAATTACAGCTGGAAGTTTGGAGTATTTACTCCGTCCCCAAAATCACATTACTTTGCATGTATTACTTAATCTAAACCTGGGATAGTAGACGGGAATGGGTTTCTGGGATTGATTTAAAAATACACGAATATAGGAATTCCAGGTGTGGCTCAGTGAGCTCAGGACCTGATGTCTCTGTGAGGATGCAGGTTTGATGTCTGACCTCACTCAGTAGGTTTAGGATATGGTGTTGCCATATGCTGCAGGTGAGGCTGTAAAAAGAAAAACAAAAAGAGAATAAATGAATATATATCAAGCATAATGTTAGATACCCAAGTCGTGTTTAATAGACATGCTTCTTTGGATTTCTCCTTTTTTTCTCCATTGCTACTATTTGTTGAGATTTATTCTGGCTTTTAAAACGTCACTGATAAATATATGATGCTCTTAAATTTATGTCTCTTTGTTTATCCTCACTGCTCCCTTTCATTTAAATAAGTAATATTATTTATATCTTCTAGAATTTTAAACCCATATTGTATTGAAGCAATAACCATCTCTTTAGACACTATATGTTCATAATTCAAGGATACTTTTATAATTCAGATAAAATCCATCTGTGTCAAGAATTAGCAAATCTCTGTTCCTACCTCCACCTTACGCTGAAAAAACTTTCTAGGTTGGAGTCCTATCAATTTGTATATTTAATTTTTCTATTTAATTCATACATCTATTACACATGCAATGTACATGTGACATTTGATGTCCTTTTAATTTCAGTTGAAATGGAGGAAACATTGCTATCCTTAAGCCAGGACTGACTGTTCCTAGATCAGATGATAACTGTGTTATCCCTTTAACAAATATCTTGGGTTTTTGTCTCTTCAAAGATCTCTCAGTGCAAGTATGGAGAAAAGACATGTTTTGGCCTAGGAGCAATGGGTAAAGATAAAAGGAGGGAGAAAACAAGATTGATAAGCAAAGAAAAGTTACAAAGGGAAGCAAACATGATCCACAGGATAGAGTGCTTGAGCTTCAACTAAAGGATAGGATACTTGCAAAAATTTTTTCTTCCAGTTCTAAAGATTCTTTAAATTTGTATTTGTTCATGAAGACTAAATTGCCTTGTTCCGTTAGATTAAAATAGGGTAGGAAACACACAAATTCCAAGAGCATGATTTAAAACAAGAAAGAAAGAAAGATTTCACTATGTGTCTACCCTGCTTATATAACCACAGCTCATATTTGTTAGGGATTCCCATTTGTAGTAATAAATCACAGTCAAGTTTTCAGACCAGCCTTAGTACATATTCTAATTTTCTGCTTCCTCCATGAATTGTGATATTATGTGATGTGATTGGAGATTCTAGGATGGTTTTGATTTTGAGTATTATGGTATTCATATGTGTCTGATCTTGTACCTTGGCTTTTATAATAGAAAATACAATAACCACAATCAGATACCAAAAGAAACCTAAAAAAAAAAAAAGCTAGTTCACTCCCCTCGTTGAGTTTTCAAATTGAGTTCAAGACAGATAAATTGTAATGTCCAGTGTAACATGGTAAGTTAATGAGTTTAACCAGAAATTAATTTGTAAAAACTCGTTAAAGAACTATGTGAATCATAGTAGGGAAATATAAAATAAGAACACTACAAGGTCCTGGCCTCAAAGTACGCACATTAAGTGTTCTTACCACATTAAGAAAAAAAAAAAAAAAAAGGCCAAGCACATGCTAAAACAACAAAGAAAAATTGAATAAATCTGTGGAGGTTTGTAAAGTTTTTGGAAGATTGGAGAAGTCAAAACTGGAGTGTAAATTATCTTAAATATTAGACCAGTGTTTCTCAAGTTTAATGTGCACGTGATTCACCTGGGTATTTTTTTCATATTGCCGACTCTGTGTTCATAGGTCTGGGACAGGGCCAGAGATTCTGCCTTTCTTAAAAGGTCCAAGGCAATACTGATGCTTCTGGTTTATTGACACAAAAGGTGTTCAGGTTGGAGATAGATGGCTTAAGCTTCTTAAGAGTAATGAATAGTTGTCTAACCCCCCCTTTTTTTTCCCAATGGGTCACTCAGTGGAAAATTTGATTATTCTTTTTGACGTTTGAATTATCCCCACTTTATAGACTGAGAAGTCATGTGACAAAAGTCATGTAAAATAATATTTTAAAAAGAACCCACAGTTCTTGACTTCTTATGTCTTATTCACAAGACCAAATTACTTCTTAATTTCATGCTGTGTGAATGATAACCCAAAGCTATAAACTTTCTTTAAATCTCTAGTTACATCTTATTTAAAATTCTCTGTTTATAGCCCCTATCTTTATTTGTGTAACTCACTCATATTCCAGTTTGTGGTTCTTGATTACTTCTGTAGGTCCCATTTAATATTAATTTATGAGATGACAATTAATGCTCATTTAACTTGCCAATAATTGAGATCAGTGCTCAGGAAGATATACTAATATAACATGTAGAATTTTTGAACATGAGATTTTAAAGTCCAGCTTTAAACAAATCAAAATTTTTGAAACCAATGTTAAGTAATTCCTTTATATGCTATAACATAGGATGAGTATTGGGTATGGAGTTAAAAGACATAGTCAGGCAAATTCTGACAGTGGACAGTTACTAGATGTAAGATTTGATAGTGAGTTACCTGGGTTATCTGTCTCTATTTTCTCATTGGCTAAAAAGGCACAGTAGTAACAATATTATACAATTCTATCGAGAATAATTAGAGAACATACACATAAATACCTAGTCCAGAGAGAGGCAGTAAGAAATAATATTAAAGGAACCTCATCACCTTACTTTATAACTTCGGTTCTGACACTTACTCTGAAACTCAAGTGAATTTCTTAACCTCTCTGTACCTTAGTTTTCTCATTAGAAAATGGGAATAGCAATCATAGTGATCCGTAGGGATGAAGAAAAGTTAAATTAATGTGTATATATATTAAATTATATATATATATATATATATATATATATACACACACATAGAGCTTTATAGATGAAACAGCATCTAGTACATAATAAACACCATGTGAGCATTTACTCTTATGTTTATCATGGTAGGAATTCAATATCTATGTGCAACTAGGTACTATCAACTAAAAAGAAAATAATTTTCAAGACAAGTGGGATTGGAATGGGCTCCAATAAAAGCAAAAACTTTAAAAAACAGAAAGACTTGCTTTAAGGATCGCAAAATCATGCAGTATACAAAGATGTATTTATTTAAAGCCACGAGCCATATAAAGTTATAGGCAGTGGTGGTACAAAGATAAATAAAGTAACTCTTAGTCCAATAGGGTGTCAATTATCTAAGTAAATATAGGTTACTCAGTGTTATCCGTGCTCTAACAGAGATAAATGTAGAATAAAGTGAGGACCACAAGGAAGAAGTTATTCTGGGAAATGAGGGCTGGCCTTACATTATTATAGTTAACAAATAGGGGTAAAGTGCCTAGTATTAAGTCAGGTCCTGTGTTATACAGTCCCTGGGGAATAGAAAAATGAACAAGACAACTCCCCTCCACGTGTAATTTATATTCAAGAGAAGACAGTATTAATGTTGAATATTGAAGGATGTGTGGAGTCTGGATGAAAGTACAGGGTCTGACGGTTGCTTTCTATTATATTTTAGGACTGATTCCCAAAGACTCCCTGAAAAGAAATATCAGGGCTGGTCAAATATTAGATGCAATTCAAATAATCCTGTACTCTCTTCTCAATATGCTCTGTGAGAAGGGTGATCAGAGACCACAAAGAGCGGGGAACTGAGGTGTGGTACCCCTGTCTCCCTGAGCACTGTGGCACGTTTAACCTTTGAACTAATTTCTGCATCTCATTTAGAGAGAGCAAGGACTTTTAGTGTCATCTTTTGCCTTCTGCTACTCCATTTTGCAGGAAAATTATTCTTTGCAATGAACATGATGTTTATGTAGCATGTGAAATGTGAGCATGCATTTTGTATGTTTTGAAATGGATGTAACTGAGTTGATATGAGTGACCTGGGAATGCAAAGCATGGGGATCAGTTGGGGAATCTGAGCTCAGCCCAGCTAGAGTTGGTTGGTACTGAGCAAGCAGGACCAATCTTGTGCCCTCCTGCAAACTTTTCCTTCTCAAATTATGCTAGCAACAGGCTACAGACCAGACTTCCTGCTGGATATTGAAGATTTTCCTGCTGTTCTTTCCCACTGAGTCATCAAGAGAGATTTTGATTGATATTACATATGCATCAAGGAAATGTGCTACGGCAAGGAATCTAATTTACCCTCTGATTTCTGACCAAATAGTATGATTTACCATTCTTTCTAGTGTGGAGTGATTAAAATGGTACTTGGCTAGAACTTTTTGGCAATGTAAGTTGGTACAAAATCTTTAAGAGGAAACTGCAAAACTTCACACTCTTACCTGGAAATCCTACCTCCATAAGTAATAGAAAATGGAATATAGAAGCAGCCAACTTGGTTTTCCGTCCTGTTATAACCACTCATTTGTTGTGAAAAAGTCTCTTTTATCTCTCTAGCCTCAATGGCCTCATCAGTAAAATGTCATTTAGTGTCAGAGAGGTTCAAATGGAACAAAGTACCAATGAAGTTATTAGCATAGAAGCTGGAATAGCCTGGGTAGCTATGACACAGCACCCTTCTCCACTTCCTTGAAGTTTACTCTACTTAATTTAGGTGTGTATTCTTTCCCCTTACAATCTTTATTGATGTTTCTGTGTCAGAAAACATGTACCTATAAACTCCTTTTTTTTAATTCAGCAGACATTTATTAAGCACACAATATTCTCTAAATATTTTATAAACCACCAGAAATAGAGGAAGATTATTGCTTCCCATATGCTGGAACGCAGCTCCTTCTGGGAAGAGATGGCACAGGTAGACAGCACAACCTTCCCAGTATGAGGGGTCACTGAGTTCTACAGGGGAGTTTCCTCTAAGAGTTCTATTAGGTACAAGTCTGTAGTACTTGCATGTTTTACAGAGTTAACATTATCACTGTGTGTGCTTTGCAGAAACCCTCTGGGGTATGAAAGGTGAGGCAGATAATTTCATTTTACAGATGAGAGAAACCAAAAGTTAAAATGTCTTGATCAAAGTAACAGGATTGTTTCTGTCATGTCAGTAGCTTAGCCTTATACTCCAAGCACAAGTGTCTTTTATACCTGCTTTTCTTCTTTTTTTTTTCTTCTTAAATATCTAACTTTAACATAATTTTATTCACTTACATTTCCTCTATCTAGGCACAGCAATCCCTTGGCCCTGACTTCGGTTCATTTACCTAGAATAAACTTTGGGCTTTCAGAAAATAGACAAAGCTCAAATGAGTGAATTCTGTCCCAATGGTAAGTTGATAATGTCTTACAGCTCCTGGCTGTATATCTTAGGGTGATAATTCAAAGTTAACCAATTTAGAGACTAATATGTGAAAGAGGCAGGAGTGATCTTAAGGCAATTATAGAAAAGCTAGAATATTTGAAAATACGCCTCCATATCGTCTCAGGATCACAGAAGATTATTTTGTTAACTTAGATCCTTGCTTAGGGACAGGGACAGAGTGATCTAACAATTTGAAAGTTGAAAGTAATACAGGTTTTAAGTTACCTGTTTATAATCTCTTTAGGCCATGAAGAACAAAATTGAATTCCCATATGAATCCAAGCATAGTTTCTCATACCATAAGCCTAGTACAGGATATGATTATTCATTTCATTAGTAATTATTTACCTTTTTCTTTATTTCAGACATCATTTTCAGTATTGAGGATGCCATAGAAAGTAGCTTAGAAGAGCTTACTCTTTCATGAAAGACACATATGAGTAAAATTGTAATACAGGAACTAAAGTCTGTTAAGCACTAATTAAGGAAAGCACAGGATAACATGAGAATACCTTGGAGGAATAACTGACCAGATTCGGTGTAGTCAAGAAAGTTCTCCTGAGAGACTGATGACCAAG
This sequence comes from Catagonus wagneri, assembly GCA_004024745.2. Taxonomy (NCBI): domain Eukaryota; kingdom Metazoa; phylum Chordata; class Mammalia; order Artiodactyla; family Tayassuidae; genus Catagonus; species Catagonus wagneri. Next base: position 1,300,914 of record PVHT020000037.1, read on the forward strand.
CTAAGATTTACGGGATATGGGGAAGGGGGATTTTTTTTTTCAGGAAAAGAGAAAAACCTGTAAAAAGGATGGATAAAATAAAGTTCACAGGAAATTAAAGGTCTGAAAGAAATTTTGTATAATATGAATTACTGTGAAAGTTGATGGCAAGTCTCAGCTGGATAATGTGGGATCATTTTAAGGAC
>PVHT020000037.1:1304442-1395475 GCA_004024745.2 Catagonus wagneri
TGAATCTCTATGCATGCTCAGGAAGAGAGAGATTTTCCCTACATTGTTTTGTTTTCTTATTCCAAATTTGGGTGTGTGGCATTAGTTCAACTTTACTGACAAAGATCTGAGAGTCAAGGAAATTCAGGCTCTTCCCAGACACTAAACTGTTGCAGACAAGCTCTAGAATTTGAATTTAGCTTTGAATAAAACATTCTAATACTCATAAACATGAAAATTTTATGGCAAAGAAAAACACTTTAAAAATTATCAAATTATGGTGGATTTACAATATTGTGTTAGTTTCTGGCGTACAGCAAGTTGTGCATATATTCCATTCTTTTTCAGATTGTTTTCCTACTTAGGTTATTACAGAACAGTGAGCAGAATTCCCTGTACTATACAATAAGTCCTTGTTAGTTATCTGTTGTACATATAGTAGTGTGTGTATGTTATTCCCAAACTCTTAATTTATCATTTCCTCTCCTACCGCGTTTCCCCTTTGATAACCGTAACTTTGAAAAAATGGCCTATGCCAAAAAGTCTTATTACCTTATATATTACAGTGAAAATAACTAAAATGTTTCTTTTTTCTGTTTTAAAGGAGTATGCGAGTGCACTCTGCTAAAATGGGATAAATAGTAATACCTATAACTCTGTGTATTCTTCACTTAAGCCGATATTATTCCTAACCCTGGGATTTTCAATCCATAGAATAGCTTATTGAGGTGACAGGCTTTGTGTGTTTGTTTTTAGCACTGTATTCACTCTGTCTTTCACAAGTGGGTGAAAATTAACTTTCATACTGTGTTTTACTGATAAAACCATATACCACCACTCCTATTGCTGGTGTCCCGGCAAGTTATGGGACACTCATTGTCCATTAGATGCAGGTGTCTCTGATGTAGATATGTCCGTACATGGGCCTAACACTGTTACTCACAGAGAAAAAGCTTGGAGTATCATTTTGTTTTTAGGGGGAGAGGTTTAAGGCCAAACCCTTGGCATATGGAAGTTCCCAAGCTGGGAGCTGAATTGGAGCTATAGCTGCCAGCCTACTCCACAGCCATAGCAACGCGAAACCTGAGCCGAGTCTGCAACCCACACCACAGCTCACAGCAACATCAGATCCTTCATGCACTAAGTGAGGCCAGGGATCAAACCTGCATCCCCATGGATACTAGATGGATTCATTTCCACTGTGCCACAGTAGGAACTCTGAGCATCAATTTTTTTTTAAAAGGTTTTTGGCTGCACCCACAGCGTTTGGAAGTTTCTGGGCCAGGGGTTAAGCCACTGCGGGGACAACACCAGATCCTTAACCTGTTGAGCCACAAGGGAACTCCTTGAATATCAATTATGATACTTTCATTCATTCACATGTCAGCTATCTATTGGATATGTGCTTCATTCATTCACATGTCAGCTATCTATTGGATATGTGCTAGATAAGAGCAGTAGGAACCATTTTATAAAACATTCAAATCAAATTTTATTTCATATAATGCTGGCCATAGATGTGTTATATAATGTTGTCTACAAATACTCACATGGTTGGATAGCTAGACTCTTCTTAAAAGGGCACTAAAGAGAGTTTATGCCAGACTTGGCTCTCTGGAAGTCTTCGTTTCCCCTTTCTTATTTTGAAGCAACTAAAAATCACCCTTTCATTGACCTCTCTTTAAGACCTCACCTCACCAAACTCTCTTTATTTTGACCATGGCACTAGACTGATTTTCTAAAGCATCACATCTTCTCATTTTAAATCTTCTAATATGTTGGCCAGAGAAAAAGTAATTAAGTCCAGATTTGTTAGTGTGTCGTTCGGAGCCTTTAATAATCCAGCTAGTACTTGCCTTTCATCCTCAACGGAGTAGCTAATGTTTCACCAACTTTCTGGATACTTTAGGAGAGATTTTTTCCAACACACCAAAAATGTGTATGCCTCATTGCCTCTGCTCATGCTCTTAATTTGACATAGAAAATATGTCCTTGCCTTGTTCACATGGGAAAATTTTCATCAACCTTGAAGGCTAACTGCTAATGCTATTGCTTTTCCACAGCTTTTTTTTTTTTTCCTGGACTTCCCCAAGAAAGATTAAGTGATTCTTTTCCCTTTGCTTCCAGTGTACTGTAGATATAATTTTATTAGAATACTTAACACATCCTTAACAAAAAGCTATAACGTACATCATTCTGCCCCAGTAAACCATAAGCTCCTTTGTCTTTGTCCCATTCATCTTTGTATTTTTACAGCCAAACACAATTCTTAGTCCAGAATAGATCCATAATACATGTTTGCTGAATTGCTATATTAAATTTTGATCCATTGCATTTTTCTTAAAGCTCCCATGTGATGATGGTCTCATGTCTTGTCCTGAGTATATGTTTGTAGCATAGGAGCAAGGTAGTGATTCCCATATATTTATTGAATACTATAAGTATTTCAATTCCTGTTATTACTATGATCTTTTGCTGAATCTTATAAATGGACTCTCTATGTTTCTTCTTCCTCTTGATTTTAGACCAGTTTGGTGTTCTAATATTACCTATGTCTGTGATTAGCGTTTTGCATCCACATCTGCCTCTTCCATTATTACTATGAGAACGTCCATTTTTTAATGCTGATTTTTGTTTTTGTTATAATTTATTTTATACAACTCTTGTAGTCGGTGACTGGAAGACAGATTTCTCCCTTTTAGAAAACTCTGTGGAGAGTTTAATTTGTTCTTTAATCAATTAATTGAGCATATATTTTCTGAGGTTTTCCTAAGGACATGGCATTAAATCATGTACCATGGGGGAACAGAAATGTTAATTGTGGTGTATACCTTAAAGCCTCTATTGCTTTTCTGAGGAGTTAACATTTGTTCATAAATGATTCCAATAAATGAGTAAATGTTAAGCCATTGGTAAGAATCACAGATTCCTGGTGATTCTAAGAAGTGTCTTTACAAAGCAGTTTATTCCACTAGCACTGCAAAGACAACCACGAGTCAGCTGAGGAGATCTGTGGTAGGGTCCGTGCTGTAGCTGACATTCAGCCCTTCGGACTTTGATATTAGATTCTGAAACAGTTAAGGGGCTGAGTGCTATAGTGCTCACATCTAGGTGAAGCCAAATCTTTAGTTGGTGAGTACTTTTTGTTTATGTACACCTAAAGTTCCTTTTCAAATGTTCATCCTAACTAAGTCAATTGTCCCTTAACTAGGGTTAAGGAATAGGTCCAATGTATGTACAACTGGTGTCTTTATTTGATCAAGAAGCATAGTTGTTGGGATTTTCTATGATTTAGTATGTGGTTTTTCCTGCTCCACGTTTGGTCAATCACATGTCAGCCATGACTCCATCCCTCTTTATTTTCCAGGCAGCTCCTTTTCACTGTGTAAGTCTTAGCCAAACCAAGAATCCTCATAGAAGTGTCTCATGAATCCCTAGACTGATGCAGTGCCTCTTCGTTATGCTGTATTGTTGTCTTGTGTATTCCTTCTTTGTAGAACTGACTACACTGAGCATTAAATTTTATTTTACTGATTTTTATTTTTCACTACAGTGTTATGAACGTCACTACCTCCTGCCTTCTTTTTTTTGTTTGTTTGTTTTGTTGTTAATCTATTTCCTTCCTTTCCATCTTTCTTCATTTTCTTCATTCTGCATTGCTTGAACAGCCATGAGGCACTTAGGGTCAGGGAGTATAGATATAGAAGATGAATAATTCTATGCCTTACTCTGGTGCAGCTGTGTTGAAAGAGTCAGAATGAGTCTGCAGAAAAGATGTTATAAAAAATAAAATGTTACAAAAATAAAATGAGAATACATGTAAAAACATCTAAAATGTTTTCACCATCTATTTCCTGGTCAATAAACATTAGTTATTATTATCATATTTCTAAGACTTTTCTTCAGTTGAAAAATGAAGATTATTTAGTCATAGACTTGCTGGGAGGATTACATGGGTTATATCTATATCTGTAAGATATAGCAAGTTCTCGTTACATGGTAACTATGTTATACATAATAACACCTACTATTCTAAATTCTTAAAAAATAAGTAGAATTAAAACTGACACATCTGAGGGAGACTTACTGACTGATCTTCTCTGGCCATTAGCCCTATTCAGTGAAGCAGGAATAATTTATTTTATGGTCTCATCTCTGAAGTTGAGTTGAGGAGTTTTACAGTGGAGGGACTTGGTAAGAATCAAAATCAGGCCCTGATTGAGCTTGGGAGTCTTGCTGTGTGACAAAACTTATTGGCAACAGTCTTAACTATTTGGTGCCAAAAAGTCTGCACCTGTAGCACTTGTGTGATGGAAAAATACTGTTAGCACAAAGGGTGATAATGACAGGAAACTTAGAGAAGTCTTAATACTGAAATCTTAATTATAAGAAAGATGTTAGACAATGAGATTGGCATCATCTGATTTTGGTATTGTGTACACTCAGTTTCCTGGGTACATTTATTTTACACTGGCTTACTTTTCTCTGTTCCTTGTGGTGTTCCATCCAGTGGATCCTCCCAAATCCATTTTTTCACCCAGTGGCCTTTTATTTATCAACTTCTCAGTGTGCTTTGCACAGTGATATGACTGCTTCTTGAACTTTACCCCATGTCTGCAGACTCAAGGGGTAACTGCAGAAGAAGTACTTATCCATGAAGCTGTCAGTGGCCTAGATCCAGGCCAGGACCCATCCTCCTAGCATGACATACAAGAGCCTCTACAATCTGACCACAGGCAGTCTTTCCAGCCACATTGCTGTTGTTCTGCCTCACAGCTTCTACTGTCCTTATGTCATCTAATCACTGTCACTCATGGTAGCCCTTATCTCCATAACTTGGCATATATTTTGCCATTTGCAATGTGTTATACTTTACCCATTTTTAGCTTGTTTTCCTCCAAAGTTTCTGGGGCATGATTGCACTTGAACCTTGAAGTCACAAACCAATTTTTATTAAAATTTACTAGTATGGGACCTAGTTAAGTTCATAAAATATACATTATATAATACTAAAAGATAGTGTAAATAATAAGTTTTATTCCTGGGTGTTTATTATATTCTAAGCTCGGAACTAAGATACTTATATGCATGTATTCATTCAACATATATTCATTGGGTACTTAATATACACCTTGCTTTGATATAGATGCCGAAGATAAAGATCATGTTCCTTCCCACACAAAGCTCATAAACAACAAATTCTGTCATGATGCATGGAAAGAGTTTAGCTGAATAACTGGTCTGTAGAAAGCATTTAGAATGTAGAAATTTAATGTTTAATCTAATGAATTCATTTGTTTGATATTTATTAACATACCATTTATTTTGTAAGATTTTTTGATATTAGGTACAATTCAGTGGCATCCTTCTTCTATTTCTACATCAATACTTGCTACTCAAGATAAGACATTCAGGAGTTCCTGCCATGGTCCAGCGGAAACAAATCTGACTAGGAACCATGAGGTTATGGGTTTGATCCCTGGCGTTGCTCAGTGGATAAAGGATCCAGCGTTGCCGTGAGCTGTGGTGTAGGTCACAGACACAGCTCAGATCTGGCGTTACTGTGGCTCTGGTATAGGCCAGCAGCAACAGCTCTGATCAGACTCCTAGCCTGGGAACCTCCATATGCCACAGGTGTGGCCCTGAAAAGACAAAAGACAAAAAAAAAAAAAATGGGAAAGATAAGACATTCTTAACTTTGTGTTTGTCTCTACTGTGAGACCTGCAGATCCTGAAAATGGCACTTTATTCACATCTGAACTTCCAGAACAGGGGTCCCAAACTCAGCACCACTGACGACATGTTGGGAATGATAATTCTTTTTTAGGGGGAGGGTGCTCTCCTGTGCATTAGAAGATATTTGGCATCATCCCTCATTCTTTTAGCATTAGTACCTTTTTGGCAGTGACAAAGAAAAGTGTCTCCAGACATTGCTAGATGTCTTCTGGGGGTGGAAAGTTGAGAATCACTGTGGTTGTAGACCTAGAATTAAGGCAGTTATGGAAGAGTCTATGGTTAAATAAGAAAGAAGGAGAATAATAACAGAGGTAAGAAGTAAGGGAGGAAAAAACCTGGAAAATGAAAGGAGGGAGGTAAAGAGGGAGGGAGGCGAGAAAGGAGGCAAAAGAAGCTAACATCTCTTAAGCCGTTAAAATGGACATGGTCTCCTGCCGTCCCCACCACTGATAAAACTGGAGCTCTTAGTACGTAGGCTTTTGAGATAAGGAAACTGCAGCACAGAGATACCAAGTACTAACCCAAGACCACATGAATAACAAGTGATGGAGCCAGTAGTTGAACTCAAGCTCCCTGATTTCTGAAGCAACGCTTCTAAACAGAGAGAGGGATTGAAGAGGATAGGAGGACAGAGGGGAGCAAGAAAGATAAAATCAGCGTGATTGCCAAGTTATGGCAGGGCATAGAGCTTCCAACAGGGATGGTGGCCCATGGAAAGCAGAGCCTGCCGTGAGAAGTGGTCCTGGCTTCTTGGTCTTTAAGGGGAGAACACAGCCAGCTATAGATTAGGGCAAGAATGGTTGGTCTCTGCCCTAGGCATCTGGCTTCTTCTCAACACACACTTCCTTATGTGATGACCATCCAGTAGAGTCAGAGACTTAACTGCCTGGAGCCCATAAATGAATATGTGTGCTCTGGGTTCTTGGGATCTCAACATCTACCATTTAAATTTCCCCGTGGCTTCTTGCTATACTTGTGTTGGGCACATCTGAGGCCCACTTGGCCACATGGATGTGTGTGGGGATATGGATATAGCTTGAATGTATGGTCTGGCGATCCATATGTGTTTCCCCAAGGCCCTCCTCATTGTGGGATAAGCCAGAGGTAGCAGAGAAGTGTGGGGCTGCAGATTTGGGACTGAGGATTATGGAGTAGGAAAAGTATCTGGTGGCACTACGACATTTAGCAAGAAATGCAATAGTTCTATTCCTTTTTTTTTTTTTTGTCTTTTGTCTTTTTAGGGCCGTACCTGTGGCATATGGAGGTTTCCAGGCAAGGGGTTGAATTGGAGCTGTAGCTGCTGGCCTATGCTGCAGCCACAACAATGGGGGATCCAGGCCACATCTGTGACCTACACCACAGTGCACAGCAACACTGGATCATTAAGCCACTGAGTGAGGCCAGGGATCAAACCTTCATCCTCATGGATGCTAGTTAGATTCATTTCTGCTGAGCCATGATGGGAACTCCCAATAGTTTGATCTTTCGGGTTGGAAGATAGAATATCTCTAACCATAACACAACTTGATTTATAGCTTTTAATTATTTAGATAGATGGTACGTGGACCTCAATCTGAAGTTCCCTGGACCTCATAAAGAGAATAAGAGTTAAAGAAGAGGGGAGAGAAAGCCCACACATAAAGCCAGCGGTCTTTGAACACTTATCCAACAGCTCTACCAAATAGATGTCCAGTTCAAGTACACAGATTTCATTTTTCCTAAAAGCATCAGTTCCCCCTTCATCACAGGACAAATTCAGGTATCACAAGTAAATATGATTTATTGGAAAATATGTTGGTCTTCAACAGATGAAAAGGATTTGGTTGTTTCTTTTTCTAATTATTTGTCTTTGATCATGTGACAGTTTCTTTCTCTGACCCTCAGTTTCTTATCTCTGAATTATATACATAAATACCTTCACAGTGGCTGTGCAAATGCAGAAATAGGGACCATGTTCAGTGTCTGTCACGGAGCTGTCCATGTCATAGGTGCTCAAAGTAGCAGCTACTCCCACTGGCTTCCATCCTCCTATCAGTTACCTCCATATCTTTGATTGTATCAGACGCCTTTCCAGAAATACTCAAGAGCAAAGAGAGGAGTATGAGTTTACTTTGAATGAATGTCAGTCAAGTTGTAAATGATTTTAGCAGATGATTTTCTGTTCAGCATTCGAGGCAGATTGTATACCAGAAAAGTATCTGCTTATTCTGAAGAGAAGGAGGAGGGACATCGGAAATGCAGACTATGGGTTTAGAAATTGCTTTACAGTTTTGAACGTGGGCCTCTCTTTACAAGGGTTTGTACCCAGGATAACTAAGAGATAGGAACAGAAAGGAGAAGGAAGAGAGCATGAGAATAAAACACAGCACATACTGCCTGATCCATCATTGTATGGGTCCCCTAACATTTATCATCACCTGCTGAGAACCTAGCACTCTGCTGTGCACTTTGTTTTCACCACCTCATCCTGTCCATACAACCACAGAATATAGGATAAGATTCATATGTGCAGACCATACATGCTAGAGAAGAACCTGATTCTAGATCTGCTAACTCCAAGGAACACGCTTTTTCTATAATAACATAGGATTACTTTAGTATCATGATAGATACCTAGAGAGAGAATTGGGACAATATAAGTGCATTTATAAAGTATTGATGGAACCATTGAACTCGAGTTTTGAACTCATGTCCCTCCCATGATCCTATCACTATAAGACAGAGGTCATTTATGCTGTTTTACTGGAAAAGTAAATGCAATATATTTAATTAGCATAGATTTTTACTTAGTAACATCAGCCTCTTTTCACTTCTTAAAAACATCAGAAGAAATATTGGTTTTTGCCCTCCCTGACAGCTGGAGAACAAGCAAGTTAAGATGGATACCTTGAGAGTTTGCATTAATAAAGGTACATTTATACTAGGCATGAAGAAGAGACATGCAGAGCAGCTTTCTGTATTTAAATGAATTGTTTTGTGATGCAAATTAGCACACTCCACACTAATGAAGTGAATTCTTTAACTGCTCCAGTCATTTCTGCTTATCATTAAACCATAGAAACCCCATGAAAAGAATTTACAGCTAAAGATGGTGAATAAAACAAGGTGATGAATAAAACAAACCCATTATAAGTTCACCAAATTGATGCAATTCAGCTATTGAAAAGTAAACTTGTTGTTAGGTTTTCAGAGTCCATACTGCAAAATGGAAATAAAGGAAATGGTCTTTCGGCCGGGGAAAAACAACTAACAACTAATGCTCTGAATTGCACTGAAGCCAATTACTAGCAAAACCTCTTTATATTTGTATCATTTCTCACTCAATAATAATTCATTGAGTGTCTGTGTGCCAGGCACTAGGACCTGCACTTCAAATACAACTCTGGATCCTTGGAGACCACCTTCAAGAAGGATGAAGCCTCAGAGGGAAACAGATATGGAAGTCAACAATCACATTTTTTTTGACAATTGCTATAGCGAAGGTGGAGGGCCTTCACAAAGCAGTGGGTCTGTGGGAGAAGATACATCTAATTCTGCCTAGGAATGTAGAAAACTTCACATTGGGGATAGTTTTACTCTCAACCCTGACGTGTGTAAGATTCAAACATTTCTGTATCAAAGACACAGTGTTGTGATAAGTCAGGATATGGAACCACAAAGTCCACCCAGGCTTGATCAGAGAAAAAGAAGATAAGGCAGAGGCTAGAGACAGAGAGGTACTGGCCATAATTTCTGTGGACCGTGATGTCCTATTATTGTTTAGTCTTCTTGCTGAAGGCACTGAGGAACAACTGAGAGATATTCAACAGGAGTGAAATAACTCATATGTGCTTTTCAGAAGTCTGTCCTGTGAGGCTCCAAGAGGTTGTGAAAAGAAAGAGAAAGCATTATAGGAGGTATGTACCCACACCAAGACACAGAAGTAAGGATGGAAAAGATGGGGAGAAAATGGTGAGCTGGGATTGCTAGAAAGGACATTTATTGCTCAAATCCTCTGAATAGATGTACTTCAAAACTTCTCAGTATCCAACGAAGTAATGCTTTAAATGTCACCTATGACAAATATGTTAATGGAAGCTATCAATTATTGTCAGAAAATGATGAACTTTTAGTTCTATAGGCTGCTCGGCCCTCCCTATAACCTAAGTTTCTCTGCTCCTTGCTTATGTCATCACCTGTTCTCCAGGGAACAGAGCTAATAGGATAATGGATAGAAAGCAAATAGATAAATAGATTTTAAGGAATTAGATCACGTGATTGGAGGATGGCAAATCCAAAATCTTTGAGGAAATCTAGCAGGCTGAAAATTCAAGTAAGAGCTGATTTTGCATTTTTTATTCTAGAGGCTAGAAACTTGTGCAGAGTCTGTATGTTGTGTTTTGGAGTCAAGATTCCTTTGTGGGGAAGCTTTGACTCTCAAGGCCTTCAACTGGTTAGATGCAGCCCACCAAAAAAATGTTCAATTATCTGCTTAAAGTCAACTGATTAGAAAAGATAACTTGTACTCCTGGGCATATATCCAGATAAAACTTTCTTTCAAAAAGATGCATGTACTGCTATGTTCAGAGCAGCACTATAACGATAGCCAAGGCATGGAAACAGCCTAAATGTCCATGGACAGATGTATGGATAAAGAAATTGTGGTACCTAAAGACAGTGGAATACTACTCAGCTGTAAAAAAGAACAAAATAATTCCATTTGCAGTAACATGGATGGAACTAGAGATTCTCATACTAAGTGAAGTCAGAAAGATAAAGATGAATACCATATAATATCACTTATATGTGGAATCTAATATATGGCACAAAGGAACCTATCCATGGAAAAGAAACAAACTCAAGGACATGGAGAACAGACTTGTGGTTGCTGAGGAGGAGGGAAGGGATGGGCTGGGAATCTGGGGTTGGGAGATGCAAACTATTGCATTTGGAGTGGATAAGCAATGAGGTCCTACTATATAGCACAGGGAACTATATCCAATTATTTGTGATGGAACTTGATAGAGGATAATGTGAGAAAAAGAATGTGTATATATGTATAAATTGATCACTTTGCTATGTGCAGAAATTGACAGAACATTGTATATCAACTATAATAAAAAATTACAGAAATCTTTAGAGCAACATCTAGAGTAATTTTTGATCAAACAACCATTCACCATTGTCTAGCCATGTTAACACATAAAATTAATCATCATATCACCCTTAGCACTCAACCTTGATTTGACACTGACAAAATGTTTCCTGTCCTTAGGACCAAGTTCATTGTACTAAAACGTGAGGATTATACTTCACCTTTACTTTTTAAAATTGCACTGACTTTAAATCTGATAACATTTATGGTTATGTCCTCTTATTCTGGACCATCTCAGTTGTTTATACATCTGACCAAGCTCTCTTTTGAAATTACATCATTCTTCTAAGGCTTCTTAGCTTCCTACTCATTTCCTACTTAAAAAAATCATAGAGAAGTGTTTACTTTTTTTCTTTTTTATATTTGTTAGGCTGACTCAGTTGGTCAGATTTTTTAAACTGGCATTTGTATGTATTTTAAGATGACTGGTCAAATTTACTGATGTGTCCAATTGCCAAACATTAGGCTATGTGCTGGAGAGATTGAGAGAAAGAAGATACATCCTCTGCTATCAAGGCACTATTTTTCCTCTACTGCTATTAGACAGCTATTCTGCACAGTCTAACATCTCAACAAAAAAAACAAAACATTCATGGTGTGGAAAGGATTTCTGAAAAAGTTAGTCTTTTCTAAACAGAATGTGGCCAACTGCCTGTTTTATGGGAGGGACAAATATATATATATATATATATTTATAAATATATACACATACACACACACACGTTTCTCTACCATACTACCTGATTCTTTTCAAAAAAAAAAACTGCTACAAAAAATAGATTTTTTCTTCTTCCTTCTCAACAAAGGTTTACATTTATTTCTGCATGCTCGTAATGCATGCAGACTGAAGAAGTAAGGACAAAAACACCAAGTGTTAAGGTTCACCAGCACCAGCAGCAATTTTAGAGATTCCCTTTGCTTAGGAAAAAAGAAATGTCTTTTGGTTGTATGATTACTTTTAGCCCATGGGAGTTTGAACTGAGGAGCTCCGATGTTTTTGGTGCTCGTATAAGTTGCTATTAAATAATCATTTCTATTCATGAATCATTTACATTTGAGGGTAGACGATGATGACAACTGACATGCTGACGACTCTTCAAATTTTTTTTAGAAATTATGGTGCCTGGAAGATACATAAGTATCTTTTTTTGTTCCTGGTCTTCCTGTCTCATAATAAAGATGTAAATTGCTTCTGAATTTGAGAAGCTCATTTTCTCAGGTTTAAATAATAAATTGGCAATGAGAACAGAAAGCTTGTGTTATGATGAAAAGCTTAAAACGTGGGTTTCTCACTCTGCATTTTCAATTGGTGTATAGCTCCCTTACACCTGGGCACCACTGTTCATGCAGACGACTTATCCATTTTATTCTGATTTCATTCAAATCTGAAAACTCCCAAGGAGCTAAATGATTTCCTCCCATTATAACTCATTTGACATTTATCCTTGTAAGAGTCAAGGAAAGACTGATATTCCTTAGCAAAGAAGCTATCTGACGAAATACCAATGTGTTTGAAAATGTTTACTTATAAGTAAAATGAGTTGTTCTAGTGGATTTATGGAATTTTAGAACAGGAAGGGAATTCACTTTAATCTCCCTCTCTTGCATATATGGGAACAAGCTCAGAAAAGCCCACACACTTGGCAAGGATGGTCAGAGTGACATTTGATGGGAGAGTGACATTTTGTGTCCTCCTTATCGCCATGACTTTTTCTCTGGAAGCCTCTTCACAGATTGTTAGGTGGTGCTCAGTGCTACAATCCATGACTCAACTGAAAGTAAAGTTTTGTTGTCTTCTCACCATATTTTTGGCTATCATAGCACTTATACTGTAGAACTTGTCTATTTATATTAGTCTGACTCACTATTATGGTCATAATTTAATTCAGGAAATGAAAAAAAAGTATAGGTATTTTAAGCAGAGATTTAATATAGAAGAAAAATGTACTTACAACATAATTGGAAGATCTAGGGTAAAGGAAGTCAGGGGACTGCCTGTGGACCATTGAATTGAAAGACCCTTCACTGTGATCAGATCCGGAGCCGAAGCAGCTGAGTCAGGCTCCAGGAGCTTCTCTCACAACTGCCTCTCAAACAGGCAAGCTAGAAGCTCAATGCTGACAGTCAGGCATGAGCCTCCTCCATGAGACCCCAAGATCCGTACAATCAGAGATTGTGTCTGTTCTGTTCACAAGTACAATCCCAGTATCTAGCATATTGTCTGGTATATAAAAACTATCCAAATATTTGTAAAAATAATAATCAGTGCATAAATAGATTTTTTTTAATTGTGTAAAATATCTAAGAACACATATGACTGTGATTTTCATGCCATTTGATTCCAAAGCTTGCAAACTTTCCAAACCATCCTGTGCTTCTTCCAGACTCATTTCTTATTGCTTTCTTTAGACACACATATTATACTATAAGATAGAACTTTGCCCCTCTGGCCATTTGCTCACAATGATTCCTTTCTACATGCTGCCCTTCCTTGTTCACTTAGAAAAATCTTGATTAGCCTTTAATGGACAGTTAAATAGTCATTTTCAAGAAAGTCTGCCCAAAGTCACAAAATCAGAATATGTTGCTCAAACTATTTATTATCTTGATCTTTTGAGAGTTTAAATGGCATAGGATTTTTGAAGTAGGTGGAGTGTTTAAAGAATCAGATAAAGCTCACAGTTGAATCCTGGTACTTCCATCTCCAGCTTTAACACATTGAACAAGTTGATTTTCTCTTCCATAATTTACTTCCATCCTGTTAAAATAAATGATGATGAGAATCACCTAATAGCTCATCAAATGTCTGTAAAAACCTAAGCATGGGTATTGGCATATGATGAGAATTTACTAAATGATCTTATATTGATAGTTTTTCTTTTTTTCCCCTTTTATTATCCTTCTTAATATTTTTATTAAGAAAAAATATTATACCTCCCTTAACCTTCTCTTTTTCCAGCTCTTCTCATTCTATTCCCTGACCTCTCCATTTGTGACTTCTGTTTGGTCGAGGCCATCTATCTCTGGGCTGCCTAAAATAGCTTCACTGTGACAACTCACATATGTACTGTCCTCTCCCTGTTTGTGTTCCAGAATGTCCTGGTGTCTGAAAACGATGTGTTGAATTTCCTTTGCATTTAACAGTTAACAGAGAATATGCCCCCTCCCTGCCTTTACTTTAAGATCAAAGGGATATTCTTATAAAGTGAATAATTTATGTCAGAATATAAAAAGAGTTGGATCAGAGTTTTGGAAACCAAGAGTGTTCTTGTTGCTGTAATTAGCTGTCAACATGTGACACATCCCCTATATTCTCAATATGTCCTTGGAATCTTCAAATAATCAATGAAATTTGAAAACTTCAAGCATATTTTCCAGTGTATGGCACAGATGATGACATAAACATCTGTGTTGAGAAAGACAGCTATTTCAAGTCATGTTCATGGTGAACAGATGCATTATAGGACACAGGTATATCTGAACTACAAGCTGCAATTTTTAGTAGTTTCAGGGTAGTGAATTTCATGATGGGGGAAGAATGGGTTTGGCTGATTAGCCAACTGGGTTTGCAGACAAAGGCAAAGATTATTGAGTATAGGTCTTTGGACGTTCATTCAAGTCTCACTTAGTTCTGAATTAGCCATCGTGGTGGTTTTAAAACATGGCCTTACTTTCTTTGACACACTTTCCATGGAGAGGTGGGGTCGATATGCCCATACCCCTTGAACGTCAGAGGAGAGGGGGGCTTATAATTGCTTTGATTTATAGGATATAGTAGAACTGATGCTAAATGACTTCTGAAGCTAAGTCACATAAAAGGTAAAAGGAAGCTTCTGACTTATTCAGAAACTTACTTAGAACCCTGGACTTCCTTGTAAAAAGCCCATTTACCCCAAGTTCACTATGTTGAAGAGGCCACACGTAAGTTCCCATTGACAGTCCCAGCTGAATCTAGCCTTCCAGCCAGTCCTGCCAGGGCCCAGAAATAGAAATAAATCTGTCTTGGTCCTTTTTTTTTTTAATTTTTATTTTATTTTTTTCCATTATACCCAGCTGTATAGCGTGGTGACAGGGTTACACATACATATATGGATTCATCACAAATGGTTAGACATAGTTCCTAGTGCCATACAGTAGGATCTCCTTGCTTTTCCAGCCCAGAGGCAACAGTCTACAACTATTAACCCCAGACCCCCCTACCATCCCATTCCCTCCCCCACCCTTTTGGCAGCCAAAAGTCTGTTCTCCAAGTCCTTGATTTTCTTTTCTGCATAAAGGTTCATTTGTGCAGTATATTAGATTCCAGTTATTAGTGATATCATATGGTATCTTGTCTTTCTCCTTCTGACATACTTCACTCAGTATGAGGGTCTCTAATTCCATCCATGTTACTGCAAATGACATTATTTTATTCTTTTTTATGGCTGGGTAGTATTCCATTGTGTATATATACCACATCTTCCTAATCCAATCATCTGTCGATGGACATTTGGGTTGTTTCCATGTCTTGGCTATTGTGAATAGTGCTGCAGTGAACATGCGTGTGCAAGTGTCTTTTTCAAGGAAAGTTTTGTCTGGGTATATGCCCAAGAGTGGGATTGCTGGGTCATATGGTAGTTCTATGTATAGTTTTCTAAGGTACCTCCATACTGTTTTCCATAGTGGTTGTACCAGCTTACATTCCCACCAACAGTGCAGGAGTCGTTCCCTTTTCTCCACACCCCCTCCAGCATTTGTTGTTTGTGGACTTGGTAATGATGGCCATTCTGACTGGTGTGAGGTGGTATCTCATAGTAGTTTTGATTTGCATTTCTCTAATCTGTCTTGGACCTTTTAGATCAGCCTAACTGCCAGCTTAATACTGCCCCATGACACCACCATCACTGTCACAAAGCCAGTCCCAAATTCCTAAGCCACAAAATCATGAGCAAAACAGAACAGTTATTGTAATGAGTGACCAAGCTTTGGGCTACTTTTTTTGAGTAGAAACAGATAATTAGAACACTAATCAGTAAGTAATAGACAGGGAGAATTACTTCTGAGCCTCATAAATTTTGGATTTCTTAGTAACTCAATGAATGGCTAAAAGTATTATTTCTTAGAATTTTTCCTTCAGGCTGAAAATTAATGTGAATGCATGTACAAGAAAGACTGTGAGGAGGGGAGTGCATGTATTCCTACTTGTGTGTAACTCTGTGTGTGTGTGTGATTGTGTTTACATTTCTGTAATTTGAAAGGTGGCAGACATAAGTCGTGAATGTTTATGTTTTTGCTTGTTTGTTTGTTTGTATCCAGGGTCATTATTTGTCATTTTCATAAGAAGGATATCTATGACTTTTTTTTTGTTTGTGGCCTCCCCACGGCATATGGAGTTCCTGGGCCAGGGATCAGATCTGAGCTGCAGTCTCAACCTAAGCCACAGCTGTGACAACACCAGCTCCTTAACCCACTGTGCTGGGCTGGGGATCAAACCTTTGTCCCAGAGCTCCTAAGACCCTACCGATGCTGTTGTGACACAGTGGCAACTCCTGACTTCTTTATAGGTGCTTTGGAAGAATTAATTACATCTACCCTCACATGATACATCTAGTATGAAGACAGAGTAGACTGTTAACATTTTAATAAAATGTCATGCATCCTTTGATCCAATAATTATTGCCGGTTCCATTATATAACATTTTCTTTGTGCTGGCTGCCTGCTACTCATCCTTTAAAGTTAAACTCAAATCGGACCTCCATTGGGAGCCTGCCTGGGGTTGTCCACAGAGAGTTTTCTTCCTTCTATGTTAATAACAGGTCACTCACAAACTTGTTCTGAATCTATTCCCGTGTTTTATTGGGATCTATTGATTATACTAACTCCTTCTTATGAAGCATTAAATCCTTGTATCAGAATAACATCTCTATACATACTTGTTTTTTTTTGAAAATCAACCATAGTTTAATTTTTAAAAAATGGAAAAAAAATAATACAGATTGAAGAGTGGATGGGAGTGAGCACGGGGCAGGACTGGCCATGGGTTAATGGCTTTGGGGATTTAGTGGTGGGTGTATAGAGATTTGTGATACCGTGCTTTATTATATGGTCAAATTTCCTTTCCCCACAGTATACTGTCTATCTTAAAGTACAACAATTATTAATACCCAATTAGTACTACTATGAACTGAGGGCTTACTAGCAGCCCAGCACCATTCAGAGTCCTTTATGTGTTATCTATACATACTTGTATACATAGCGACTTACAAGTGATTAAAAACCACTGAGTTTTCCTTTGCTCTTGACTATCAGCATATTCACAGCTTAGTTAAATTCTAATAAGTATGCTTTGTATAGATGGTTCCAAATTTGGAAATTTTAAAACTATATATAATATATATTATAGAATGAATTAAACATATGTTTCCACATAATAAGAATCCCATAATTTAGATGACCATTAACATCTTAGTGAATAAATGAGAAATTATTTTTTTAAATAAAATTACCAACTATTCAGTTCCATAATATAATGACATGACAAGATCAGTATCATACCAGTATTAACTCAAATTTCAGTTGAGCAGGGTTAAATGTTTAGTTGTTCTCTTTTTCTACACCCCATACTTAAGCAAAAAATGTAAAACAAAAGAAAATTTTACTTTATATTTTTGAAGACCATATCTTGGATTTGGAATAAATGCATTACATTCAATAATCATTTTCAATTTAGTAAAGCAATATTTAACATAGAAATATGTTCAATTACTAGTAAAATAAAATTAATGAGCAAAAATAACAATGAAGCATTAATATGATATTATGGCCAAACAATAAACTTTTGGTTTTGTAGACAAAAATTTATAGAACTTTTGTTTATGAGAAAATGTGCCTATGTCCTTAAATACAAGTAATAAAATACAAGTACTGTTTCAGATGGTTTAGCACAAACCATCTAAAATAATAAACATTACTTCAGTTGATCAGTATACAGGCACTTTGGTATATAAATCCTAAACAATTTTATGAATCCATATGAAATGCAATGCCTAGTTGAAAGAGTAAAATGAATAAAACCTATGTCTCTTTTCAACCAAAATATTCTTGAAATAAAATGACCACACCCCATGATGGAATATGTCTACAGTTTTTCTTCCTGTTGCTCTTCATCTGGGAAAAGCCTATTTATACATTATTTATATCACTGTAATTTTCTAAAGAAGGTTTATTCTTTTACATTTCAGTATAGTTTCTTATCTGCCCTACTCTGACAACAGTTTTCCTGAACTGCGTGTTTATTCCTATAGTGTTTCTCTAAGTATGTATTGTTGCACACATATTTTTGAGGGATTCTTTTTTTTTTAACCCTAGATGAACAGTATAGTGCAAGGTGTCTCTGCGAGACTGTAACTACTCAGAAGGGTGAACTTTCATGAGCATGTAGAGCACAATTTGTAATTTGATTTGTGATAGTAACAATTAGCATGTATCTGAGTACAGAGCATTTTTAGGGGAGTGAAAATACTCTGACACTCGCGTGATGAATACATGTGGTTATACATGTGTCCAAACCCACAGAATGTACAGCACCAAGATATAACCCTAATGTTAATTAAGAACTTAAGGTGATTATGATGTTTCAGTGTAGGTTCACCAGTTATGTTAAATAAACGCTCTACTAGGGGAGGTTGATAATGGGGGAATGCTATGAATATGAGGGGCAGGGATCTGTGGGAAAATCCCTCTACCTTCTGCTTTGATACAGGGAATATATCTGGACTTTATGTTCCTTCGCATGAGCTCTTCTTACTAGGGGTTTACCCTTAGGTTGACATGGTGACATCTGTTGCCTATTTTATCTCATTTCACTTTCGCCTCTTTTATAAAATGATTAGCTTTATAAAAACATTGGAGAGGTGACTTAATGTAGCAGAGTAAACACTAGACTGAGATAAAGAAGATATAAATTCTAGTCTAGACTATCATTTACTAGATATGGAATCTTGATCGTATCACTGGAAATTTTAGGAGCTTGGTTTCTTCACTCTAAAATGAAAATAATGCTATGTTATCCCTATATATTTCATAAGATCATCTGTGTTATGGGAATTAAATTTTTAAAGCATAAAATAGTACATAAATACTATGTGATGGCAGCAGTGGTATTATTATTTTAGCATTTTTATAACCATATTTTTCAATTTGACCAAATTAGTTAAAACCGTTAGTGAGCAAGAAACAGAACCAAAAACCAAACCAAAACAAAATGAAAAACCACTAAGCAATCTCTATTTAATTTAGTTTACTTTTTTTTTTTTTTTTTGGTCTCTTTAGGGCTGCACACGCAGCATTTGGAGGTTCCCAGGCTAGGGGTCCAATCGGAGCTATAGCTGCCTGCTTACACCTCAGACACAGCAATGCCAGATCTGAGCTGCATCTGTGACCTACACCACAGCTCACAGCAATGCTGGACCCTTAACCCACTGAGTGAGGCCAGGGATCGAACCCACAACCTTATGGTTCCTAGCTGGATTCATTTCTGCTGCCCGTGATGGGAACTCCTAGTTTACCATTTTAAAAATAAAACCAAACATATGTTTTCAAAAGGGATGAGCTTTTATATTCTTCCTTAGATAAAAATTAAACTCATTTGAGATTAAGTGCTAGCATAATGTATTTTTAGTTGACAGGATCATTTTGATT
The DNA here is from genome assembly GCA_004024745.2 of Catagonus wagneri. Classification (NCBI taxonomy): domain Eukaryota; kingdom Metazoa; phylum Chordata; class Mammalia; order Artiodactyla; family Tayassuidae; genus Catagonus; species Catagonus wagneri. The sequence goes on from PVHT020000037.1 coordinate 1,323,972, forward strand.
TATTAATAGAGAAAAGCTATACTGAACCTCCGTTAGGGTGTTTAAAAAGAGGAGAAGCAAAGGGCTCTAACTTTTCCGTTTTAAAAAGAAAGCCTTGTGTCTCTGCATATAGAGTCTTGGGTTTGGAGTATGATTCCAGGACGTAGTACCTCTGTGACCTCTAGCGGGAAACATGGTGATTCTCTTTCAGATAGTTTGAAACAGACTACAGTTTTCTTACATATATATTTTACATGCCTCTTTTATATACCCCAATTATAACCTCTTGCATTTCAAACTGAACAATGTGTTGTAATGGTGGCACCATATAAAAATAAATTGCATGGTGATGTAGTTTAGGTGTGTGGGCACAAATGATTTTAGGAGGAGGATTAAAAGTCATTACAGGAAAAGAAGACAATGCCAGGTCGCCTATATTCTGCCCTCGATCCTCTATTCCTGCTTTGCACCTCAGAAGAATTTGTTCACCTATATTTTGCTTTCTATACCTAATATGGAGACTTTTTGAATATGTCCTTTGGGATAAAAGGTTGCAAATTGTAACTTTAAAACAAAGTTTAATATCATGTAAGATTCTGCCAAAAAAGCAAGTTTTGATTGTGTATAGTGTTTATCTTTTCTAGGGAAAGTCTTTCTAGAGCTTGCAGTTACTCTATGTCTGTTACATGAAAGGCATTGTGCAAGGACCCGCGTGTTCTACGTTGGAATAATATGTAGGCTTTCAAGGACTAATTAAAGAATCACATGTGGTTAATGGCTTCTTTAGATTTAAGATCACCTGAGACTCATGATTATTAAGACAACCTTTTTTTTCATTTGTACAACACTAGACTAAATCATATAAATAACTGTGTTGTAATACAAATACAGTAACGTTTCAACAAAATGTGCCCATCCTGAGTGACGGTTAAAGGTGTATTTTCCTGGAATTCTAAAGCATGTCTTCTGCTTTCATATTTGACTCACACCTTCAACGCCTTCCACAAATGGCCCCCACAAACCCTGTTATGACCAAAAGTCTACCTATTTGATCACTTTTAATAGGCATTCGGATCTTTAATGATTCTGACACAATTCATCTATTACAATTTACTAACACTATTGGTCTTGAAAACCAAGTTCGAGGTCAGAATGAAGACGTTTTATACTTTTAACCAGTAGTGTTTACTGTTACACATTCGGGTATTGTTGAGATTCTCTGGACCCGAAGTATCTTGGTGATTGTGTAAAAGAGTTTAGGATAAACTTTATTTTCTCACCTAAGTGAGAAAGGATCATAGGGTCGTTTCTAATGTGAGGTGGACCTGTGATCATGCCGTGCCAGAGGATATGAGGTGGAACAGGCTGTTCTCACCTACATTCACCGTCCCTTTTGTACATATCAGCTCCTTTGTTCTGAATATACTTAGTAACATGTTCACAAGATACCGGGGCATTTTATTCCCGGCTTGTTCTCCTTTTCCTATGCTTCACTCCAAAACAGTCTTTCTCCCCCGTCCATTCTCTCTTTTCTCTTCCCCACCCCAAGTGACTCTTTTTAATAATTCATACTAACCAAACCTATCCCCCACTGCCTACTGGAGTTACTTTGGGCTCTTGGGCTCTAGGATCACAGTGGGAAGTCTACTTTACAAATAAATCTGCCTTGAGATGAGAATATGCATTTGTGTAGAGTTTAGGAAATTTAGGAAAACATTATAACTTAACAGTACTGTGATCAACTGTATAATCATGTACAGGTAATTATTAATTTTCAGATGGATATAGAGACACAATTTGACACATTTGTGCCTTAGTGTATATAATGTATAACTTTATCAAAGAAAAAGTGGTATTGAAAAAATTTTGAAAAAGTCTTATAAATTAAGAAAAACAATATTTTAGCAATCCACCAGATTAATTACTAGTTCCCAGTCTCCACAAGAATTTGTACAACTTCTAGTTCAATTTTGATTCAACATGACCATAATAGCTCTCATTTGTATAAGGGTTAAGGTTTATCAACACTTTTGCGCTTTTACTTATTTCAAGCCAGATAATCACTTGTTAAATTACATATTTTCTTTATTTTGTAAAAGTGATATTTTCACAAAGGGAGATGAGATAAACTGACCAAGTCTAGCATGGATACAAAATTTAAATTTTCTCTTGGTCCTTGAGTAGATATATTTTTCTACTGTGGCAGATTTGGCAACTATAGATTTTTAGAATCTGACTGTACAAGAACACTTTTGAAACTCCATGGCAACCTTTAAAACTTCATTTGATTTTTACTTCTTTATTCTAAGATAGAAGCCATTTTCACCAGGGAGTTATAACACCACTTAAAATCAGCCTAGCTATAGAATAACTGTCTGCAGTGATCTCTCATGAGTCTGTCTTTTGTAGATGAAGGTGATCATTCCTATGCGGTAGGAATAAGGAGAATTAACGGAAAGAAGGAGGTAAATTTTGCCTTTAGAATTAAATTCTGAAATCGAATCATTTTTATCCTAAATATGATGTTGGAGAAGTTACACAACATTTTTCTCTGTTATAGTCTCATCTGTGAGAGTTTATTAAGTGTTTTTGCCTCAAAGACTGTAAAAGACTGTGAAGATAAGATGATCTGAAACATATGGAAGGCCAAGCCCAGTACCTGGAATAGAGTAGAATTTGGTTTTTGGCTGCATCTATGTCATGCAGAATTTCCTGGATCAGGGGTAGAATCCATACCACAGCAGTGACAACACTGAATCCTTAACTGCTAGGACACTGAGTAACTGCAGAGTATATTTTTAATAAATAGCATGTCTCACTTTCCTGTCCCTTTATTCATGATGATTTCACACTGTTCAGCCTTTTAGTGTTGAAAAACTAGTGGTGGCATACTTCAAAGTGTTAAAGCTCTCCAAAGAATAGTATATCAGCAGTCTTTACACTAAGACCAGTACTGTGTCTATATGTGATGTGGAATTATTACATTAATTATCTATGTAGAATTGCTAACTTCATAAATATATCTCTTACTCAAAATGTCAGTTCATGAATGTTCTTTTTGTTGCCAGACTGATGACACATAATGTGTTGTACTTCTAAAGAGAAAGTGTTTAGCTTTAAAATTTCTAGGAATCCACTCAGTTCAGTAATCTAAAGTCATCGCCTGTTTTATCATCATCACCATGATGTCATCATTCTCCTTCTCCCCATCATCATTTCTAACATGTGTTAACTGTTTACCATCTGCTAGGCCCTTTAAAATGCCCTATATGAATCTCCTCATTAATTCCGCATCACCATCCTTATAAGGATTCTCTTATTCACCTCATAATACAAGTAAGAGTAACAGTTTTTAGTCTGGTTAAACAGTTTGTCCAAGGCAAAAGCCAGTAGATACTGGAGTGAAAATTTGAATATAGGCAGTCTTATTTAGGAGACCATCATGCTTTTATGCCTTTGCTAGGTTATAATGTTCAGATTTATATGTAGTAATGGCAAAAATACATTTTACATATTGATCAACATTTTGAAAATAAATGTGGAAGTGTCAAGCTCAGTTAATTAATTCCTTCAGATACTATATTATTATGATAAATGATAAACATTTCTATCTTGTTCCTGATCTGTAAAGAACAAATACCTATACTCTAGATTTTTGGCACATTGTTTGAATTAACTTTATAACACAAAATAATAAATGTTAATATGAAAATAAATTTTAAAAATTTGACAAACCCGTGGTAGAAAAGGCGTATTTTATAGTGAGATCTTAAGTAGGAGTATAGTTCTCAATAATTTAATTTAGGAAATGATACTTAAAATGTTACATAAAACAAAATGCCATTTTACAAGACTATCTCAAAATAAGAAAAATTTCACTCTGCATGTCACCAAGAATGGCCCTGAAGCCTTTGCCTCTCCATCTAGGAATAGTTTATTTTTATATTAAGCTCCATAATATTTTCATTAAAGTGTTTCAGATAATGAATTCTTTGGATAAGATATTTGAATCTGGAACAGATGATCTTTTGGTAAGCTCCATCTTGGGCAACCTTAGAAGTTTCTGAGGTAACGCTTAACTTCTAATCTGTGTTACCTCAGTTAGCATTATTAAAAAAATAAAATAATGGCACATAATTTTTCTCCCTCTTTTTTCTCTCATTAGCAAAAGCATCCACAACTTTTTTTTTTTTTTTTTACTTACACATATGACTATTTAGGTGAATGAGTATAAAATCATTACATAAACAAAAGGCATGGTGTGGAGAAAGTTTATTTTCTTGTGCTTCTTTATTAGTTTTAAGAAATTTAAAAAGTTTTGACATTAACTCTGTAACAGTAATTTCTGAAAATTGTAACATATCTTAACTTTTTTTTCCTATTTCCTTGATGAAATTAGAGGAAAGTCCTAGAAACATTACTCATCAGAAGTAGTTCACCGTCCTTCCTTACCTAACTCTTTGCTTTTCCTGACTATAAAATAAATAAAACCTCAATGCAAGACCTTTTTCAGTGCCAGGGCAAGGACTTACAAAATATTCTTTATATATCTAATAAAAGAGTGTCAAGTGGGTATCTGGGAAATGATTCATAGTAATCTGTGTATGTGAGTGTGTTATATGTGTTTGTGTATGTACTTGTATGTTTATTTTTCATTACTAAGTTTTTATAAATAGGACCCACTTGAGATAGATATACTTTCTAATGATCTTAGTTATCAAGTGCCTCAATTTCTAGGAAACAACATTTGACATAATTCAGAAAGATGTCTGAATAGATTGTGTAGCTTGATTATAACCTTTTCATTCTGTCTCCTATTGAGCTTTGACAACTTTTTTCTGTTGCCTATAATTTGTATGCATGTAAGTCATAACTAGAAGAAAGCATCTGTGCCCCTATGCTGAGCAAAGCTGCTCAGGCATCGTCACAGATCAAGCATATAACGCGGAATCAGAGTTGAATCTGTGATGCTCTGCTCATTATTGTGTTAAAAGCATTAATGCTAAGCAAAGAAAGTACTTTCACATCCATAGTTGCTGTTAATGCTCACAGCAGACCCAGGGGTATGCAAGACAGAAATTATGAGCTTCACTTAACACTGAGAAAGGTGAAGTTTACAGAAGTTGATGTGTACTGTGTGAGGTAACAGACTAGAAAGTAGCAGGGTTGTGATCTATAATTAAATCTTCTCTATTCTACTTTAATGTCCTTTCCCAAAATGAAGAAAGAAAGGTATTCCTTTGTTTCACTCCTTTCTTCAGCTTGGAACCATGGAAGCTTGTAGAACTGTGTTTAAAAAAGGAACAAATGGGAACATGTCAAAATAACTTGTAAAAATTCTTCTAAAAACTGGTTTAAATATTTGTTTTAGCTCACTTCTTTTCACAATACCTCACTGACACTTGAAGAGTTATCTTCATGTTCTTTGTATCGGGTATAAATGCAGATGTTTGAATCAGTCAACATTCAATAAGAGAAGAACCATATATTTGGTATATACATATACATACATATGCATGTACACATATGCAGATACAGATTTTTTGAAAGAAATTGGCTGATGTGATTGGAGGGCTTTGCTAGGCAAACCTGAAATCCATAGAGCAGGCTATCTATGAAGGCAAGCTGGAAGAACTCTGAGAAATAATCCAAGACTGCTCTCCACAGGTGGAATTTCTTCCTCTTTCAGGCTATGTTCTGCTTTTAAGGACTTTTAGTTGGTTGAATCAGGCGCAGCAAGGTTACCTAGGATACTATCCCCTAACTAAATTCAACTGATTATGTAATTTAATTACATCAACCAAAAATCTTTATAGCGAGCTTGACTGAGAGCCTGGGAACTGTAGTCTAGCCAGGTTGATTCATCAAAAAAGTCATCACAATATAGAGTGGAATCTGCATAGACTTTAGAAGCAATACTGCCTTGGGGATCAAAGAAAACATTTAGATTATTAACTCTGACAGTTATTAGCTAATTATGTTTTTTCCAAGCTTTTCTCAGGCATCTTTCCTTCTCTATCAAATGGGCATGATATTAAGTACTTTGATAATGTTACTAAGATTAAATGAGACAATTATTTGGCTTCTCCAAAATTCTAGTCTAAATTCTATGTCCATGCTATACTTTTACCCAGATGTCCATCTTACACTCTTTTATTTTTATATAAGATATTATAAAGAGTCTTTGTGCTTTACAGTTGCTAAGGAATTTAAGAAACAACAAACAAAAAAGATGAAAGATGAAAGCAGTTTAAACAACCAAGCTATCCCTAAAACAACAGATTCTTTTGACCTTAAGCTAATTTGCTTGGGTGGAGCGTACTAAACATTGCAAAATAAGCTAAAATCTCTGTTTTGAGCTTTGGAAGTGTAAAATATGACAGTTTATGTAATTGATACAAATAATAAACATTAACTGAGTTATTTTTTCCATCTTCTCTGAGCCATGAAATGCAATTTAGAATTTTCCCTTTAAAATTAAATTCAGGGGGAAAAAAGACAAAACCTGGAGGAAAACAAGGGAGGGGAAAGCTGTTCTCCAACCCTGCAGTCTAAAATCTGGCCCCTAGCAGAGCCTTCTGACAGCTGTCATTGCAAATCAAATACCCTGATAAGCAGAAGCCTCCTCATTTTAGCAATGCTGACATAGTTCAGAGAAGATTATGTCTGATAATAGAAATTCAGATAAAGACAACTTTGTTACCTCCTGTTTATCATTTCAACTGAATGCCCAAAGGACTGGTCCCATCCTGAAGGTGGGAATCAGTATATGAACATCAATCAGAAAAATGCCTCCTGGTCCAAGAGTGCTTATGTTGAACACCCCAACCTTCTTTGGCTCTAGAAAATTACTAAAGCCACCCGCTGGGAAGCACAAAACATGATTGAATTTGCTGAAGTTCGTGTCACTAGTTGACGTGGGTGCTGGACAGGACAGTGCCATTCCCCAGTCCCCTGTACTGTATTCTCCATTCTGAATTGGAGAAGATCAAAACCAGGGGTGGCCACTGTAACACTCTCTCTCTTTCAAATCATCAGAGTTATTTTCTGGAAAAGAAGCAGAATTTTAAAATAATGCTCATGACGGAAGAATAAGCATCACATGATTTCTGAGATAGGGAAATCCAAAGACACAAAAAAGAAAAACATGAAAGTACAAATGAGAGGTCAGCAGAGAAAGATAAGAAAAGGTTTTCCTGAATGATGTGATAGAAAAACAGTATGAAAATAACATGAATCAAAGTCACTCCTGCTTTGTAGAATGTGCAAATTATAAGATACCTGTATTATAAAATTGAATAAAGGATTAGCTTTGATTATAGGATTATGTTACAGTGGGTTTTATTTTAGTTTTTTTTTTTAATGTAGGAGTTCTTAATGCATTTAGAATGTAATATTCTGTACAAAAAATGATTTATGTAGAACTGCTAATAAACATAACTTGTTGAAAGTAAAATGCACCAGGACATGCCTGGACACGTGTCAGAAAAATGATCAGAATCCAAAGGCAGAGCCTGTCACTCCTGGCTATTTTTTTCTCCTGTTCAGTTCACCCTGGCTGCACTTAGAGATGGTTGAGTCTGTGAACTGGAGTTTGCCATTTGCCATCCAGCTCTGCATGGATTAAATAATGAGCTGCTGCAGCTGCCAACCTGCAGCACCCCCTGAGCAGAGTTTAGGATGGAGATGAGGAGTGAGGTACTCTGTGCTCTGGGAAAACTGGAATAACAGGTCTTCAGATGGTTAGATATTTTTAGATTTTATGAGGCCAGTTCTTGCATCTTCTTATATCCAGAAAAACACTAAAATCCTTCATGATGACTGATGTCTGTGACTAGTAGTAACCTTCACGAGACCAGCAGCAAACTTCTGTGAAATGTTTGCGTGGCTGCATTCACCTCCCCCTTCACCTTTATAACATATATCCTGGTATTTTCCCTTTCCTCTTTGGGGCGGTATTTCAGAGCTGTCTGAAATACCACCGCCCAGGCTATTCTTTTTTTAAAAGACAAAAAGATGTTATGGTTATCTCTGAATGCAGCTACTCCCAAGGGTGAGCCTGTGAGCCCTGAGGGAACTCCGGGAGGAAAGAAAGAATAGAGGCCCAAGAGCTGAGGTGCATATCAAAGGAGTGATTCTAGTAAGCCCAGACCTTTGCTTCTTCCCAAAGAAACATGCTGAATTCCTTAACTTGAGATATCTGGTTTTCTGCGATCTTTTGTGCGCTTCGCTTCCTGCCCTCACCTCCTCAGAAGGGGTTTTCTCAGGGCTACCTGGGATGCTGTCTCCTGGGCTTAAATCCTAATTTGGCCCCAAATAGAACTTAACTCTCAGCTTTCAAGTTCCACAATTTTTTTTAAGTCAACAATTCCAATGTGGTATAACAATGAACACACCCTCCTAGGAAGCAGAGGATTCACATATAATTCTAAATCTAGGGGTGTGGTTTTAGCAAGTCAAACCCCTTTTTACAAGCTATTAAATGGATGGGTGTTGGAAGACAGGTTAAATGTATCTTACCATGCAGTTCTTAAATAATGAGTATAGACATGCTTTAAGAACCATGTCTATATATTTTTCTTATTATAATAAATTTAATAAACCTTGGTTTAAGAATTGATTTTATTTTCTCCTTTGATAAAGCACCTAGTATTCCATTCTCTTGTTTATATGCTGTACTGTCCTTTTCTTCATGTCAAGTGGCTGATTCAGGTGTGAATCTTTGTGATCCCTGCCAAGCCAACTTGTTCATTTGCGTAACACGTTCTGTTTTTCTTTTCTGTGTCCTCATGTTTATGCAGTTCAGCAGTGCTCTAAATTGAATGTCATTTTCCAAACACATTTTCTGAGATTGCATGGAGAGAACCAGTATTATCTCCCTCTTCAGATTCAGTATAAATTGCCTTTGTCTTTTTGATACCATGTCATTGTAAAGTTACACCCAATTTGTGTGTTGAGAATACTAAGTGGATCTGAGCTGGAAATTGGGAGTTCTGAGTTCTAGTCCTGACTTTGTAACTCATCCCTTTATGACTTTGTGACTTGAGGAATATGACTGACTCATTCATTCATTTCAACACGTATATGAAGTACCTTCTAAGAGAATGCAAAAATTAGTAAAACATGGTTCCTATTCTCATTGAGTTCATGTCATCATGGGAAAAACAGATGCAAATAAACCAGCCAGGTTCTCACCGGTAAACCAAATCTGTGCAAAGCATGTAAGAGCACTGGAAAGATCATGATGAGCTTTGCCCACAGGTTTGTTGCGATAGTAGGTATTTTTTTGAACTGGGTCTTAGAAGCTGAGTTGTACTGCCAACTACAGAAAACAAAGTATACTTGAAATAGGGATATATGATGATTTTGTGGAGCAAGAAGGGGAAAGGATGGAGATAAGCCTGGAGAGGTGGAAAGGTGTCACTGGTTGAATTTGGATCTGGTAGCCCATGGCAACATAGGCACTGTCGCCTTTGTTCTAGCCTGTCCCTCTCAACTGAACGGCTTTGTCTTTTTAGTGAACCCCTCTCTCCTACAACAACTTCTTAACTCCTATTTTTCTTATTAGCACTAAGAAAAAAATATAATAATTAATTATTTATTTATTACCTTAGTATGTCTTTCTCCAGATATACCCTGAGGTAAGAGATCATGTGTATTTTCGTTATTATAAAATCAGCATCTTTCGTATACACAGTAGATATATCTTGAAAAAATAAATCATTACCTGTAGAACAGAAGCATGCATTCCATGCGAGGTATTTGCATGATTCTTGCTCTGTTATTTCTGCTTAAATAATGAGTATAGACATGCTTTAAGAAACATATCTATATGTTTTTCTTATTATAATAAATTTAATAAACCTTGGCTTAACAATTGGTTCTATTTTCTCCTTTGATGAAACACCTAGTATTCCATTCTCTTGTGGAATAGTGACAGTAGTGTGAGAGGCAATGTGAAGGGGGCAGACAAAAGGCATGACTAGCCAAACCCAAAATGGTTGTTTAACTTGTGTAAAATTAATAAACAGTTATCTTTTCCTGAAATGACTAATGAAGATGCATATTGAAAATGATACCAACAATAGGCAACTAAGAGTTTGGTTCCGTTTTTCCTGCTTCAGTGCTGTGTCACCGTGGACACCTTAATCCTTCTGGATGTCAAGTGCTTCAACTATAAAATTAAGCAATTAAAGTATAATTATCTCTAAATCCCTGTGTAGTTTTAACATTTCATGTGACAAAATAGTTAACCAAATAATATAAAGTATACAGAAGTAGTAATATAAATGGAAAAAAATTCAGAAGAAATGCATCCTCTTATATAATGGCTTGTAATTTCAAATACCTAACTTAATGTTGATTGATTTAGAGTTCTTTCTTAAACCATGTTATATTTGTGTCTGGGCATAGTTCTTCCACTAGGATACTAGATGTAAGAGTGAAAATATATATCTTGTGCTTTCTCACATGTTTGTCTGCTATGCCTGGATATTTAGGTTGTGTACTATACAAAGATGGCGCACCTCAGAGAAATGCTTTTCACATCTTAGATGTGGAGATTATGAGCTTTCAGGACAAGTCATAGAGCAGCGAAAGAGAATTCCTGTGTAAACCTATTTTGCAGCCATTCACGTTCAGTTGTAGTCTTGTCCTAAAGGTGTTCCAGATGTACCCTGAGGTTGCTTTCTCTTACTTACCCTTACTTGGAGGCCTGATTCTTTCTTTTCGTCCAGTTCCTAATTTGACATGGTCATCACACCAGAGTGAGGAGATAGAAGAGGACAGGATGTGTTCTGTGGTAATGGCATGGCATGTGTGTCCTTGCAGTGCCTGGAATGTGTGTGGAAAGGGCCAGTTTTGGGGCATGGGTGCACATACAGCCAGTGTGCTGCTACTGGATTCTGAAAAGCTTCTCTGAGCATAGCTGTGAAGTATATGAAAAATGTTATTTTAAAACATTTGCCTGATAAAAAGATGTCTTTGTTCTAATTTACACAAAAGTAGTTCATTGGGTCAGAAGAAATCCTTGTCTTTCCTTAAATAAATTCACAACTGTTTAGCCCCTGCCATCATCTAAGGCACTCTGCTTACCCATGACTGTGTTTTTGACTAGTCGTGTGTGGCCATCACCAGTGATTTTTTACTATCTTTCACTACAAGGAAATCTGAATGGTTCACCTCTTCCCTGACTCATTCTGTATTTATGTTAGAGTTATATGATATTTAGGTCTGTATATCGAGAAACAGTATTGGGCATAAGGCAAAGAGAATTTTTAAAATAATAGTGTATCAAATAACCATAGTAGTTTTTTGTTTGTTTATTTTGTTTTTGAGGAAAGGTGATTCTTCCAAAAGAGACATTTAGAAACCGGTTTTAGCAGATTTTGCTACTTTTAGTTAAATTGCTTTCTCTGTCAATGGCCACACACAATCAACACATGGTTTATAAAAAGAGTTAGGGTACCTCACTCATTCAGCATTAGGCAAGACATTTCTGGAGAACTTCTATGTGTTAGCACATCCAAATAGAATAGATAGAATTTTTAAATATACACACTAGAGAAGAATGCATAGAAAGTGTTATATATACACGGACAGGACTATTACCTAGCCATTAAAAAAAATGAAATCCTGGTATTTGTGACAGCATGGATGGAACTCGAGGGCATTAAGTTAAGTGAAATAAGTCAGAGAAAGACAAAGTCTGTATTTATATCACTATATGTGGAATCCCTCACCCACAGAGGGGGAAAAAAGACCTCATGACTACAGTTGCAGAAAGCAATTAGTGGTTGCTAATGGTGGGGGTGGGGTGGGTGAAATGGGCACAATGTGTCAAAATGTACAAACTTCAAGTTATAAGTCACAGGGAAGTAATGTACAGCATGTTGATGACAGTTCTTAATAATATACACTCATCCCTCATATCTGCAAACATGGAACGATATACCATTTTATGTAGGACTTGAACATCCACAGATTTTGGTATTTGTTGGGGTGGGGGTCCTGGAACCCATCATCAGTATTGTATAATTATAAGTTGTAAAGAAAGTGGATTCTTGTGACCACATTCAGGTAAACTATATATGGGGAGGTATGTTAACTATACTTACTGTAGTGATCATTTTGTAATATGTAAACATAATTGTGTTTTACACCTGAAAGGATACAAAGTTATATGTCAATTGTAATTCAAAAATTAAGGAGTTCCTGGAGATTGGCGGTGTCTTGGGAACACTGGACATGAGTCATCCTTTTATCCAGTAGATCCTACCCATTAGTCAGTTAGTAGACATCTAGGTTGTCATATCAACTGTCCAGTATCACACGACTTTTGTTCAAGTAACATTTATTTTACTTAATAGTGACCCCAAAGTATAAGAACAGAGATGCTGGTAATTCAGTTATACTAAAGAGAAGCTGTAAAGTGCTTCCTTTAAGTGAACCTTCTCGACTTCAAAAAAGAAAAAAAGAATTGTATACTGAAGTTGCAAAGATCTATAGTAGGAACAAATCTCCTATCCATGAAATTGTGAAGAAAGGAAAATAAATTCATGTTAATTTTACAGACATAGTGCAAGTGCTTAGTTAAGGTGGAAAAGGCATTAAATTTGTACAAGAAGATATTTTGAGAAAGACTGCATTCACCTAACTTTATTACATTATATTGTTATAATCATTCTATTTTATTATTATAATTTTTAATCTCTTACTGTGCCTAATTTATAAATTAAACTTTATTGTGCACATGTATGTATAGGAAAAAACATGGTGTATACAGGGTTTGGTACTATCTATGGTTTCAGGTATCCACTAGGAGTCTTGGAAAGTATTTCCTTCAGAAAAGAGACTACTGTATTCAAATAGGAATAATCTATGATTTCTTTGCTTATAAAGCTCATCATGAAAAGGACATACATTCGTGTAAATATATCTTTTTAAATTTCTTAGGTGTATTTCCTGAAGCTAAATATTCTTGTTGGCTGATTCCCCAGGTTTGGTTGTTATTTGTTTACTCCAATGTAAAGAAACAGATGCATATAGTTATGTCATGAAAATCACATAGTGTGCTTAGGAAAAGTATAATGAATATTCACTTTTAATACAGAAAAAGAAGATAGTATTCATTGTTTTTTGAGCGCTAGTACTATGCCTGGCATGAGCTAAGTTCACCTACTCTTTACAAGACTTTGGCGAAGTCAGAAATAATGATATCCTTGTTTCAAAAATTAGGAAATTGAGCAAAACAGGAGTTAATTCACTCAACCTACAGTAAATTAAATCACCCTGGATGGCCAGTTCCAAAGTTCTTGTTCTGTCACTGATAAGGAACTGTATTTGGAGTAAGGAAAATATCTTGTTTTGGGAAAATACAGAGTCTCAAGTGTTTCTTGATCATGGGCAAGCCTGTGCACTCTGAGAAGCTTGGGAGAGGGCCATGCAGAGGAAGATGGGCATCCTATTTGTCAGGATGTGGTTTGGCCAGGTAGAGAGTCCATGCCAATCAGGGCAGACCACCTCCAATACCCTACCTATGTGACAGATATCTAAGTTTGAAGGGAACAACTGGATGGTATAGGGAGGCATAGGAACTGGTTCTCCCACCCTCAGGATTTAGAGGCTATCCTTTTAAAAGACAGGATCCTTAAAACCAGAAGAACACTTCTGGTATTAGGGAACCTCAAATCCTACAAAGAGCCAACAGTGCTTCCACCCCAATCTCTCTTTCTATGATGCCATGGAAACCTTTGGACCACTTCATCCAGGCCTGGATGTAAAATACATTCAAAGACATCCTATCTGCCCAGATTAACCAGTCCAGGTGTAGCAAAGACCTGCAGTGCCTTGGGATGAACAGCAGTTACCACGAGTTGATTGGAACAGATATATTAAAGGGATAAGCAGTAAAAAACAACTGCTTGGGACCCAAAGGTAGCTCCGGAGTTTCTATTTAGGGCATAGCCATTAATCCAGGAATACTATTAAGCGTAGTCCTTTCTACTCTACCAGAAGAGCAGGTTCAGACACAGCCCCAGTAGACCACGAACCCAGCGCTAGTCACCTAGGAAGGGAGGTGAGCTTAACTGATACACTTGATCATCCTTCATACTTTCCAACTGATTAGTTTTCAAGCGTTGTTTTGCTCAGGATAACGACGAGCAAAGATTTCATGTGATCACATTAGCCAATATCAAACAAGTGTCTGGCATATAACCCTTAAACAAATGAACAAGCAAAACACTCTGATTAGTGTGTGAATGTTTGAGTTCATATTTAGGAAGTGCTTAGATCACATAGCAGTATGATTGGAAGTGGGAAAGGGGCTTGGAACTGCATTAGTGCAACACTTTACTGAAATTGAGAAAATGTTCATCGAGGGGATCTGGAAGGAGAGTGACCAAATATTGCTAAGTGCATCTTGCTAATGCCTTTCTTGCATTTAATTTGTAAATGTTAAGCATTTTAACCTTAAGTAGCTTTTAAGCTATTTATAAATAGTATATGTGGTTCTGCATCTATCACAGGATCTGTAACTATTTATTTTTCATGAACTTGTACTTACTCATAGTTAGCTGTATGTTGCTATTTGTCGCTTTCATAAATTTCTCATTTGTTACTATATACACAAATGATGAAATCAATAGCTCTTTTTATGGAGAAATACAGAACGGTTTAAAATCCTCTAACCAACCTAGCAAGAAGTCCTTTTATCCCCACCTACAAAATATAAATCAAAGCACTTCTCACCATCCTATATTTAGTGCTCATTCTAAGCCGACATTCAAACTGTCCTCAACAAGACCAGTGTAGATTTGTTACTGACTTCTTTCTTATGTTCTTCCTTTGAAGAACAACCAGAAGGATCTATTTAAAAACGTAAATTAAATCATGCTCCTCACTACTTAAAACTCTCCAGTGGATAGCAGTTAGATTACAGTTCAGATAACTAAATTGTAACCATACCGTCTTCTGAATTTCCTCTCCTTCTTTTCTCTTGCTCAACACATTTGGATCACACAGACTCTTACACTTGCTGTTCTCACTGCCTGGTGTAGCCTTTTCCTGGATTTAGTCTTGGCTCCCTCTTTGCCTTTTTTAAGGACTTCTCCAGGTTCTCCTCAGAAGAGCAACCTCTGAGTGACCTTTCTAAAACATCTCTTCATATCTTTACTCGATTCAGTTTTTCCTTATAACATTTATCATTGGCTGAAGTTGAAATTGTTTGGTTTTTTTATTATTTACTATCTGTGTGCTTTATGTGGGGAAAAAACAACTTTCACAGTTTTAACCAAAGCTGTTCCCTTATCTTTGTATGAGTTAATAAACTACTTATGAGTTGAAATAATTGCTTCTTGCTATTTTGCACTAAGATTTGGTAGAATGACAAATGTTAGGCTGAGTACGAATATTACAAGTCAGTGAAATGATGATAAGGTTCACCGAGTAAAGAAAATCAAACTACCAGGAGAGAGATGGGGACATTCATAGAAAACATGGCATTAATGATAGTGTTGACACTGATAGTGATAGTTATAGAATGGTCAGTTTCTATGTGCCAGGCACTGTACTAGGTGTCTTACTCACATAAGCTTATGGATTGTGAACTGAAACTGAATGATTTTGCAGTACTACGAAATAATAATATTGTACTCATTTCACAAAAAAAGGAAACCAAAGTTCAAGAGGTTAAGTAATTTCCCAGGTAAAATTTGCTATTATCCAGCTTGGACACTAATCTGGGTCTGAGTCCAGAGCATGTGCCTTTCACTTTTCACCAGTACTGTATGAGTTATACTTGCCCTGGGATAACCCTGCCATAAATACAGTCAGAGCAGTGTCCTGAGAATAGTATGCTTTAGTTTGTGAAGCTCAGCACTATGACTTTCCACTAACCAGACCACAGGTAAGTAATTTATTTTCTGTGAGTCTCAGTTTTCTCATGTATGAAGTGGAGTAACTTGTCAATGTTTTTCGATTATTAAATTTAATAGTCCATGTAAATTACTTAGTGCAATGCCTATAACGTAAGGGTCACTCCCTACAGGCTCCTTCCTGGCCCCTCAACCTGCCCTAGAGCTGTGAATCCAGTGATGATACACATTTCTCATTGGATGCTTCCTGAACACTTGTCAATGAAGGTCATTTTCTTCTCAAATTCCATAATCCTGTAGATAGGTAGAGTTCCCTAGGAGTTGAAATATAGATAAAATACACATTAAAAAACAAAATCTGTGTAAATTCAACATGTAAATTAAGAATATATTTTAAATTTAGATTAATTCTTCGTATTTTAAAATAAAACTTGGTTCCAAAGACTATCTTAGCAATTACTGATCATCCTTTATTATTTTAAAAGGTTAGCACTCCTTAATTGTCTCCTACTAAATGATGAATATAGAATAAATGATGTCTGTTAATTAAATAGAAATATTTATTAGTTTTGTATCTTACTTGATTTGTTATTTTGTTATGACTGTTGTTTCCCAGTACATGAGTCTCCTTGATATGTTAATGAAAACTCATCTGGCTCTCAGGAGAAGAAACCTTTAGTCTGCTTTGCCAAAATCAGTTTTCTTTTATTTTATGCTGCTTTAAGCTTTTTCCCAGAAGAATATGTGGCTCTTATTTCTCATAGTCTGATTGTTGTTGATCTGTATTTAATGCAGTCAATTTTTTTTTCAAATCTCTGTTTTTCATTAAGTCATAAGATTCAAAACATCAAGATCTTGCATGGCGGTTTTTCTGATTTCTGCTGTTGTTATTCAGTGCTAGTCCTGTTATTTATACCTGTGCTCTAAAATACTGATACTTATTAGAAAACTCCTTTCGAAGTACACAAAATATTCCTACTCTTCCTACCTTTTTAGTGTGTATCATTTCCTGTTTTCATTATTGATTTGGGTACTATCAGAATTTCTATTATGATAAATGATAGAATATCACCCCTACCACCACCTTCACTCCAGTCTCTAAAGCACAGTGTCGCGTAAGCTTATTTTTACCCTACTGATTCAGTTAAAATGCATCCATTGACATTAATCACAGAAATTCTAGGTTTATTAAAAAGAGTTTCTCATTACCTTATTCATTTAATTATATAGGTCAGAGACCAGAAATCTTTTCTTGTAAAGTAGAAATGGTAAATATTTTAGGCTTGTG
Organism: Catagonus wagneri; assembly: GCA_004024745.2. Taxonomy (NCBI): domain Eukaryota; kingdom Metazoa; phylum Chordata; class Mammalia; order Artiodactyla; family Tayassuidae; genus Catagonus; species Catagonus wagneri. The sequence goes on from PVHT020000037.1 coordinate 1,341,114, forward strand.
AGTCATACGGTATTTGTTATAACCAGTCGCTTGTGCCCTTGTCATGTGAAAGCAGCCAAAGATAATACATAAATGAATGAGTATGAGTTCAATAAAAAATGTACAAATAGACCAAAGTTGAATTTTATATCATTTATAGGTCAAATATTATTCTTTTGACTCTTTCTTCAATTTTTTAAAACTAAATATCTAGCTCACAGGCCTAAATGAGTCTGTAGGCTGTGTTTGTCTCATAGGACTTTGTGTGCTGATCCTTGATATCAGTGCTCCCTTTTTTAGAGGTTTAATGATATCATGACACTATATTTTTGTAGAGAATCTTGGTTTATATGTGAATTATTAATATATTTGGGGAAACCATAAATCATAAAAAAAAAGCCCAACACAAAGCAACAATAACAATAACAAACAGGGAAGAATATAGAGAATACAGACAGTGAACTAGGAAAGAAAGAACAAAATATCAGAGTCCTCTGAGGAAGAGATAAACATACGTGTATATGAAAAGAAGTAGAACTAAGCCTATGCTCGTATTATGTTCTTTTAAAATTTGTTAAAATCATTCATCTAAAGTTGTGCTGACAAATACAGGAGACTAAGTTGCTAGAAAAAGAACTCCTACTTCCATTCCAAACAAATATGTAATAATGTTGAATAACAAACAGCTTTAAAAATTAAAATATAACTATGAGTTTAAACCAAACCAGGACAATGCCCAGGAGCAGAGAGCATGAGTTGAATCTGAAGTGGAATCATTCATTTGCAGAGCAGAACTAGACATAAACCTTTTAAGAACTGGAAGCAGGAGTTGCAAAGCTCACGTGGAGTGACCGGCCCAGGCCGCAGAAACCGAACTACTTGTATAAAGTTCAAATATAACTTGTTTATGAATTAGAACTTGTCCGATCCCTAATATAAGAATAAAAAGACCTCTTTTCAGAAGCTGTTGGTACCTTGGTAGAAACTTTCCATTGCACCAAGATTTTCAGCTAAGGAAAAAACAAAATAAAACAATGCTATGCATATTCCATTGATGGTTATAATATCTGCATTCGCAGTATTCTCATGGTGAATGAATAGCATGGTCATATGCCCTATCTAGTAGGTCTTGGACGATCCTGGTATACACTTATTATAAAGTTCCCATTCACTTACTTAAATGTCCTATTGGATAGCAAATTATAATATCCTATACGTAGCCACGAGCTAAGAAAGTAATGCAGAAATTGGTCAAGAACTGATGGAGACTTAGGGCTCTACCCTAAAGCAAGTAAGAAACCCTCCTTCAGTAACTCAGGATAGAAAGGATTAACATAACACACACACACACACACACACATCAATAAAATAAAAATTCCTATAGGTGAGTCCACAGCTGAAAATTGCAAATGGAAAAGAATATAAAAGATGAATGGATACATGTATGCAACTAAATCACTTTGCTGTGCAACAGAAATTTTACAACACTGTAAATCAACAATACTTTAATTGAAAAATAAAATATGAAAAAAATTACAGGTTGGGAGTTGCTATTGTGGCTCGGTGGGTTAAGAACATGACTAGTATCCATGAGGATGTGGGTTTGATCCCTGGCCTCTCTCAGTGGGTTCAGGATCCAGCATCGCTTCAACCTACAGTGCAGGTCACAGACATGGCTGGAATCTGGCATTGCTTAGCTGTGGCGTAGGCTGGTAGCTGCAGCTCCAATTCCTCCCCTAGCCCAGGAATGTCCATATGCCGCAGGTGTGGCTCGTTAAAGAAAAAAAAAAAAAAATTACAGTTCTCTGGTGGCCTAGCTGTTAAGGACTCAGTGTTGTCACAGCTGTGGCTTGAGTTCAGTCCTTAGCCCTGGAACTTCTGCATCCTGCGAAGGATGGAAAAAAAAACAATGAAAAAAACAAATATAACTTGACACAATCCACAGTGAGGGAGAGTCAATCAACACTGCACAGCGAAGGATTTATTATATCAGCAGAACTAATAAACTGCAAGGGATATTTTTAAGTGAATAGATAAAGGTAAAATAGAAACTTAAGTAATAACAAACTATAATGGGAAATTCAGGAAATATGAAAGATAGGTAGAACTACTAGACTATGTAACTAGACTAAATATATAACTAAATATATAAATATTGAAAAAACAATAATAACCTAAATTAATGACATAAAGGGTAGACCAGACATAAAATCCTATGGGTATTTACTGAACCAAGTGATAAAACTCAAGAAATAGCTCAAAATGTAGTTCTAAGGAGTGAAAAGTAGAAAATATGAGTGAACTTATGGGATGCCAATGGAAAAAATCCATATATATTTGAATATGTAATGAGTAAATTTTCTGGAATTGAAGAGAAGTTTGACGTTGATATCGAAGGAGAACACTGAACCTGAGCAGGAAAATTACGATTTATACCAGATACCTCTTAATGAAAAGGTATATCATCAAAACAAAAAAAGATAGAAAAATAATGTTAAGCCTTACAAGACAAAGATTACTATGAAGTAATGACAATGATATAACCAATTGAAGATAGACTTTTCTTGAGCAAAAACACATAGCTTAAGATCATTGATTGATAGCTTTAAAGTACTGGAAGGTAATTATTCACCTAGAGTTTTACACTCAGATAAATGCTTAGTCAATAAAGGCATACTTAAATCCATTTTCAGACTAGCCAAGGTTGAGAGAGTAAATTAATCCTAGACTAACCTTAAAATCCAAAAATAATATTATAAAAGGGAAAGAATATTGAACTAGAAGGAAGGATTTCAATAAAAAAGAAAGCAATTTATTAGCAAAGATATTAGTAAATATATTTAATAAATAACGTTTTCTTCAAATTCTTCTCTATTGGATTTGAGATGAATTGAATTCATGTTTCAATGCCCTTCATTAAGCCATTGAGGGTTATTAGTTATATAACCTAGAAGAAAGGTTATTGTTTTACTCTTGATCCAGGAATGACTGGCTTTTATGTTTTGTTTTCCAAACATCTTCATCCTGGTCACTCCCTCAAACATGTTTACACCCACATCTCCCCCAACACACATCCACACACACAGCACATATACAGTGTATGATGTAGAACTGTCCAAGGTTGTGTGGTATTAAGTAAAGCAGCTGATTTAAACTCAAATCTTAGGAATAAATTTTTTGGCCATGCCCACAGCATGTGGAAGTTCTTGGGCCAGGGATCTAACCTACACCACAGCAGCAACCCAAGCCACTGCAGCGACAGCACTGGATCCTTAATCCACTGCACCACAAGGGAACTCCAGTAAATAATCTTTTTTAAAAGTCTTAACTAATTTATGTTTTCATAACTGACTATGCATCCACAAATTTTTATTGAAGGCCTGGTCTGTACCCTATTCTGTAATATTACCACCTATGTCTAATGTATAGTGGCCAGCTACAATTGTATGTGTGGAAAGTGTAAAATGGAGATAGAGCTTTTACAGTTAAACACATAAAAATACACACAATACCCTATAACATTCTTTAGCATATTTGTCTGGAGACACACTAAGGACACTCAGTGATAATGGCAATTTTCTGTCTCTACTGCCCTTTACAGTAGCCACTGATCACTTGTGACCGTTGCACACTTTCAATGTAGTGAGTACAAGTGAGATACTAAATTTCTGCTTTTATTTAATGCCAGTTCTTACACTTATGTTCAGATGACTACATGTGGCTGGTGGCTATTGTATTGGATGGTACTTGGTCTGGAGCTGTAGTTTATATAAGCAGTAGTGAAACGGAGGTTTCTAGTCAGGTAATTAGGGATAGTTAAACATAGATAGTTGAAATTCCTAACTTAATGGCAAACTCCTCCAATAGCTACTTAAGTTTTCTCCGTTTTTCATGGCCTTAATCTGTTTTTTATACAGTTATATCTGTACAAAAATATTGGCAATAACTTTCTCCTACATAAAGAAAAATACATTATAGATGGTGGTAGGTGTTATTTTGAGTCCAAAGTCATATTAACTGCTAATACTGACATTTTATTTAATTTATCTAGACTTCAGTTTTCTCATTTTTATAATAGTAATAATGCAAATTACTTGCCCTCCTCAAAAATTACAAGCACAGAAATCATTATGTGAATCAAAATAATACTCGTAAATGACATGATTCATTGTATAGATCAAAATACATTGATGTCAAAGAGTTATCCTTAGATTGCAAGCATCCATCTTTAATGAAGTATTGCTAGATATCATAAAACAATAAAGGAAAAACAAGCAAATCAAATATAACAACTAGCATGCAGATACAATTTGCTATTTTATAAAGAAAATATGGTGTTTACATGCTGATTTTTTCAAAGGTGTGGGCATGGTAAATGTTTATAAGAGTAAAGAACAAAAAATAATATGAAGTCTTAGAAAATATTAAAAAAATCAAAGTAGGTATAATTATTGTATATAATTATTAATTAGTTTAAGCTATTTCTAGTTAGAGCTATTTTACCCATGTCAATGTAAGTAAAAGTTACCAGTTTACAAGCAATAACTGAATAATAATTTAAGCAAGTTTATAGTCCTGTGGGCTAATTAAAATATTTCTATATTCCCTTATTCAATTTATGTTATAAACTACATTGAACTAATTAGTATTACTGGAGGCAATTAAAACTAGAACTTATATTGTTATATACTGTTTTCACCCATATATTTCATATCTCTTCCCAAAGCCTTCTCCACTTATTTTCCCTACAGTTGATTTAGTTGTAATTAACAGTACAAGTTTTGAATCTCTAAGAACTTGGTAAGAGTAAATAGTTATGAATCTTAACCTAAGAAATATTTGAGAAAAAAATACATTTGAAAATGTACATTTTTTCAAGTATGCATTTGAAAAAAATACATTTGAAAACACATAGTTGCTGATTTCTGGAAAGGAGTTTTCCACTGGTGTGAAGTGGAAAAAATGTACACTGGGGCTTATTCTACTTGTATATTTCAACCCTCAAATGTACATTTTATGATAAAGCTGTCCAGGTAGGTAGTTTATTTCCTAGAAAAGGGCAGTTTAAACCTAAATTATTCTATTAATAAAGGACAGTACATTGCATGACAATTTTCATACAGTCATGCTTTGCTGAATGCAGAATAAATAGCTTATGATTTTAATAATTATTTCTATGGGATGATACGTTCTCATTTGCTAGGCCTTACATAATGCTGTATTGCTACCTATATCTCCAATGGAGAGACTGGGGAAGTACAGAGATATTTTGAGAATAAATTTTGAACTTTATTTCTCTAGGAAATAAAAGTCATAAAAGCAATAATAGTTCATTTAAAGGGTGGAAAGAACTAAAATTGTATCCACTCTTTAAAAGTCATTTTCTACTTTGACCTGTGTTTTCCACTTTACATTCTTCACATACAGCATAGTTTTTTCTGTTTCTTTTTCTTCACCAATTTTTACACATGCTCCCAGAGGCACAGACAGATGGATCAATGTAGGAAAGAGAATTCTTGGGGCCGGGGGTTGCTTAAAACTGGATCCTGGGTAAATTAAACTTCTGCTCTCATGAGTACCAAAACAAACATGTTAAATAAAGGAGAGGAGATATTTTGGCTGCTAGATGACCTGTTTGACCACTGACATTAAAATTTCATATATGACACTAGATACGCGCACAATATGTGTGTGTGTGTGTATCTATAACTATAAAAAAGTGATACATGAAATATATCACCATAAAAGTGGTGCCATTTCAGCAGTTGTTAGGCTTGTGATAAAAATATATCAGTGCTGAAATATATTTTTATCACAGGCCTAACAACTGCTGAAATGGCACCTCTTCTATAATAAGAACTCAGGGAAATAACCTCCCTCCATCCCTACTCACTCCCAGCTTTACTTCCATGCTACCCAGTCCTGGGTCCATGGCAGACACCAATAATCTTTCAAACTCTTCTTTTTCGGCTGCCTCTTACTCAATCAAGCATTCTAGACAGCACCTCCTTAGTAATTAGTGCTGGCATGCACATTACAAAATCATTGGTTATCTCTTCCCTCTGACTTTCTTTGATGTGGAATGATTACCAACATATTAGGTCTTGAAAATTAGCAGTACGTTTCCAATGTAAAAATTCCAGTATAGAATGTTGGAGCTGAAACAGTATGTTTAGTTAAACTTCTTTATTTTATCATGAAGCCTGTGGTCCAGAGAGACAAAGTAGTTAACCTAAACTGAAGTTGCTTACTCTGAACAGCCCCCTGAAACTTGGTTTTTCTTTATGCCTCTTTCTGTAAGTGGCTATTTCTCTATTGCATTTAGGAATAAATTATGAGTCAAATGCTCTCTTTCTTGCTCTGCCTGGTAAATGTATCTTTATAGTTCAAGTCACATACCAGTTCCCCTAAGAAGTGTTTTCTCTCTTCTCCAAGCATGTTGCATTCTGCCTTCCACTCCTGCAGGTTACTAGGTGCCCTACTCTAGTTTGTCCAATTTATCATATTTATTTTAAATACTAAAGCACGTGTTTCATTTCTTTTCTTCAAAATTATATGTATAGCTCTCAGACTGAAGTTTAGAGCATTATTAGGCCTCTTCATGAATATTCTAGACCCCTCCTTCCAAATACATGATAGGATTGAACTTCCTTACCCCTTTTCAAATTAGGCAGAGCCTTGTGGTCTGAGTCACTTTTGTATTAAACCCTCAATAATCAGAGAACAATGTGCAATATTCTCTTCCCTTGACACATGGATTACAGAAAAATTAGTAAAAATATGTCAGTGGGGTTTTCTAGGTTACTATAGGAATACAACACACTCCCACTTACCCAAAATGGGTCATGTAGTTTTAGAGAAATAAAGTTTTAAGCCATGGAGATTTGGGGTTAATTTTTTATTAATCACAGCAAAACCTAGTCTGTTCTGACTGATACGTTGGTTGTGTTTTTTCAGTTCTTATATCCGAGGCCCTAACTCTTCGGTCCATAGCATTACCTTCTGAATTAATGTTAGCTTGTAGTGACTCAGCTGTTTTACATGTTGTTTAGTGAAACGTATATGTGTATTATTTAATAAATTAAAAGATAACATCACATATAAGGCAAATGTCTATATATTCAAAAATGTTCTTAATACATACAAAATTTGAAGATTTCTCAAATGATTCATACAAGAGGAGCCAGGTAGCTGAATTGCTATTTTGAAAAGACCCCTAGCCTAGAAGCTGGGAAACCTGGATTTTATTCCTGTTTTTTGGTTTGCTTGCATTTTTTTAAATTAATCGCTGTGGTATCTTGGATACATTATATAAAATCCAAGTTTTTCCCCCATATTTTAGGTGAGAAAAATATGAAATCTGGCCATATTGCAGACTTGTTAAGAAAAGCAATATAAATGAGGTTAAAGGATTTTCGAAAACTGAACAGAGCTATGTAAGGGGGTAGTACTATAGTTAGAGACTTTCTAACTGTATAAATACTTTTTCAGCATATAGTATGACATGAGATTTGTATGATTAAAAAGATTGGACTTCCTCTCCAATGCAATAAGCAATTAAAATATATAATGTTTGTAAACTGTAAAGTGGAATGAAATCTTTTAAAGTTATACGGTTTTCTTCCTGTAACAACTGAGAAATTCAACTAAAGTGTTTTAAGAAATAAAAAGAAATGGCAGGCCTGGCAGGATATACACTTCTCTGCTCCAAACATGCAAGCCATTTCCCACCTGAAGTGACTTCCCTGTTAGGAACATCAGGGAAAAAAAGAATGATTTTTTTTGCTGTTATTGGTTAAAGTGAAAAGAAAGCAAAGCATCTAAATAAAAGTTTGCAAACATTTCTGAGTAAAAGTGAAATGACAGTAACTTGGAAAATAGCAAAAGAAAAATTATACATGAAAATACTTTTTTGTGTTTATAGATGGTTGTTGCTTACATCAGCATAATAAAAAAATTATAAAAGTTTATAAAATATCTGTGATTAACTTAAGAAATACATAGTGTCAATATCAAAAGCACCACAAAATTATTGAAATTTTTTTATATTAAGATATAATATATACTATATAGTGAGATATACTAATGGAGAAATATACCTGACATTTTAAAATTAGAAAACTGCACTGAAAAGACTTCACATTTTATTATTATATTTAATGCAGTGCAATAGTACTAACATCATTTTAACTTTCAAAGTAAAAGTGGGAGAATAATTTTTAAAAAACTAAAAATTACTAGGAAACATTTTATTAACACATTATCATATCTAAAGCAATACAGAACATATTATTAGTAGAAAAAAAAAGAGTCCAGGCAGAAAAATATAATAAAAAGCATTATTTCAAATAACTGTGATATTCCTGAATATTAAACTCATCACCTTATCATTTGTGAAAAAGAAAAAAGGCATATGTCTATGTTGTACTGTAAACTCTGATTAAAATGATAAATAGCTAAATCATATTGAATCAATACAAGTTCAAGAAGAAAATGTAAGTGGAGTTTCAGTATTAGAATGGGGAAGGACTTTATAAACATGACTGGAAAGGAAAGGTTTATGAGTATAGTTACATAAAAATGTAGGTCTCCTGCATGGATGTGAAAGAATATATGCAATCAAATTTCAAACACAAATAAGTTTGCAGGATTGTTACCTTGAATATTTAAATGCATTTTTCAATTCAATAAAAACAATGATAAAAAGCTCTTTAGAAAACTGAGTAAAGGACAGTAGCTGGGAATTCATAAATGAAGAATTAGAAATGATAAATAAACCCATGTAAGAATGTTGTTCCACAGAAGAAAGTGAGTTAAAATAGCAGAAAGAGAACAGTTTTACATTCATCATGCCAGAGAAGACTCAGTAATTCTAAGAGGCCAGTTAGTGAAGATATAGAGAAATAGATACTTTCACACATGGCAGAGTCTATGTATACTGGGCTGTTTTTGGGAAGGTGAGTTTTTTATTATGTAACAGAAGACATAAAACTATACTGTTAGCCTAGAAATTCCAGAGAAATCAGAGCATGTAAAATATGTGTACTAAGAAATTACTGTAAGCTATTTATTGCAAAATAAGAATGGTAGTTAACAGTCACTGACCTCCTCCTCTAATCCCTTGCATAGGCCTCTGAACAAGTGCTATTATTATCTCCATTTTTTAAATGACAAAACTGAGGGCGGAAGAAGTCACGAACCTGTTGAAGTTTACATATTGTTTGTAATACTAATGAAAATATTAGATAAAGCCTAACCATGTAATAATAGTGGCTTGGTTTGTTATACTCCCACAATACATAAAAAGGTATTCATGTAGTCATTAAAATGATATTGTAGAATAGTTAATGACATGGGAAAATGTTCATGGTACACTACTAAATGAAACAAGCTAGTTTCCCAATGGTACAAACTATAATCCCATAAATAAAAGAAACAAAAGACTTATCTGTTTGCTTAGTACCAATACGAGCACCAAATATCAGCAGTGAGTATTTCTTAGTATTGTGACTAGGGTCAGTTTTCATTTTAACTTCTGCAGATTCTCTTTGTTTTTAAATTTTCTAGAGTGAACATTCATCTTTTATGATGAAAGTCTATTTATTTTATTTATTTTGCATTTTTTTTTAGGGCCACACCTGCAGCATATGGAAGTTCCCAGGCTGGGGGTCAAATCAGAGTTGCAGCTGCCAGCCTACACCACAGCCAACACAACACCAGATCCGAACCACGTCTCTGACCTAAACTGCAGCTGGTGGCAACGCCAGATTCTTTATCCCACTGAGCGAGGCTAGGGATTGAACCTGTGTCCTCATGGATGTTGGTCAGGTTCATAACTGCCTGAGCCATGACGGGAACTCCTGAAAAGCATTTTTTTAAAAAATCGATATATTTTTTTAATTTGTATGCAAGAATCAGGGTGGGAGAGTATTCTAACTGTCACTGTAAGTGTAGTTTGATACAAGAGAATAGAAACAAAGGGAGGAGTTCCCAAAATCAGTATAGGCAATATTTAATTATAGCTTCAGCATTCTTCTATAAAAGAGAATAGTTTCTCCTTAACCTCTGGCATACAGGTTTAATGATTAAAACTAGATTTATTGATAAAGAAGGGGGAATTTTGACATCAATTGCTTTTGGACCTTTCTACCTCACCCCGCTGTATTCTCATGCATCATTTGTATGTCACGCATCATAAGTGTTCAGGTTTCCAAACATGTCTCATAGGCCAGCTGTACGTGGAGGGTTGGCCCTTGAGATAATCTCAGAGGATCACCTGCTGAATTCAAAGGAATGTGCTAAACCGTATGCATAGACACCTTCTGGTTGGTTCTCAGAGAGTTTAAGAAGAGATAAACCATATAAGCATATGGAAAGTTCCTTAACCATAAATTTGTGTAAAAATAAATGCAAAGCTAGGGGAGACTATAGAGAAAGCTATTTCCACTGACCTAGATGATTGTTACTTAAAGTGGAATATAGAGTGGTCTCTGTGAGTTAGAGTACTTTTTTAGGACTTCGTAATTTAAGAGGGATCTTAGCTAACTTCTCAAATGTCCCACAGGTTTCAAACAGAGGAAAGCAAGAGTCCAGGGTAGCTACAGTGCAATGGGAAGTGCACTCGGCTGAGAGGCAGAGAATGAGAGTGCAAGTGCTTATTCTCTTGCTGCCCAGAGGGATAAACACAGTCAGCCTGCCTAGCCTGAACTGTCCTTGCTCCACTGTACTTGGGGCAAGAGATAAGTAAAGGGATGAACCTTTAGGATAGATTTCTAGAGGCCATAAATGCTGTTCAGCATGTGCCAAGAGCAGAAGGGATTGGTTTAACGCCAGTATCAGAGAAGGCACACGGAGCGATGGCAGCTGCAGTCCAGCAGGAACACTGACTAGACATCTCAGTACTGCCACTTAGAGCTTAGCTTAAGGTGATTTACTCCTGGAACCCAGCACACAGAGAGCTCCCACTCTGTGCCCATCCCTCTTCAAGGACCGCCTCCAACCTCAAACAAATCACATTATGTTGTAAACACTGATTTATGTCTCTGCTTCTGGATTGTAAGGGGAATGTTCCTGAGGGCAGTGATCCTTTTTATCCCTAATCTCACTGTAACACCCATGGAGGCCACAGCACACGGAGAACAGAGGATTTAAAGGTCTCTTCCTCTTCAATAATGTCAACCTAGAATCGTGCTTTCTCCCTGACTCCATCACCTAAGCCAGCATCTGGCGCCTTGTAGGGTACCAGTAAATACTGAAAAATAAATGGAAATATGTGTCATCGGTATAGTTCCTAAGTGGTGAGAAATGACATAGTGACTGACTTGTTATAGCTTCTGATCTAGACGGGAAAAGTAAAACACACCTGTAGTTTAAGAATACCTGAGCACAGTTTATGCTTAACTATACCATTTAATTAGATTAAGATGAATATAGTGAATGCAAGCCAGACTGATAAATGCTACATGATCAACATAAGCGATTAAAATGAAAAGTCAAAGCAAGTTTCCAAAGAGCTGCAAGGGTGTGTGACTTATAGGGCCATTGACAAAGAGGACACAAATATGCCTCCAAATCTTTGCAGAGAAAATATTAGAAACGTGGGAGTCCACTTGTCTATCCACACTGTTCACACTGAATACGAATGTTACAGAATCAATTTCTAATTTAATTCCTTCCATACGAGTAAGACATTCCCACTCGTGCTTTCATTTGGATCCTCCCTAAAAGACTGGATTAAGAACAAAGCGTTATGGGGGAGTTCCTATTGTGGCTCACTGCATTAAGGACCCATCCGTTGTTGTCTCTGTGAGGATGCAGGTTTGATCCCTGGCCTCGTTCAGTGGGTTAAGGATCTGATGTTGCCGTTGCCTCAAGATGCCACATCGGTCACAGTTGTGGCTCAGATCTGGCATTGCTATGATTGTGGTATAGGCCTGGAGCTGCAGCTCTGATTTGACTTCTAGCCCCAAATTTCCATATGCTGCAGGTGCAGCCATAAAAAGAAAAAAGAAAAAACAAAGTATTATTATACCTCCTACACAGAAGAGAAAGCTGAGACACCGAGAGTTTACATTGACATGGGTTTTGAGGAGTCCAGCTCATGGCCTGTCGTTCTTTTTACTATTTGAGTCATCTTTTTATCTGGGGTCCAATCCTAAGACTGACTCCAGACTCATTTTCTTTCCCCTTTGCTTCTACCTCCAGCTGCTATGCTTCACGCAGAAAGCCATAGCTTTCCTGACAGGAGGCAGCTATATTAAGGGTGGGCTCTCCATAGACTTGACTATTAAAAGTGCTGTTTCTGGGTTTATCCTGGGGTTTGGGAAAGCTCAAAGGGACCCCCTCCTCACTCCATTCTAAGGAAGTCTCAGAGTCAGCATTTCGGGACTCGCAATATTTTAATGGAGAAGGGGCCCAGAGACCATTATCTGGAAGTTACTAAATGTCAGGACCATGGAGGCAGGCTTTATGGATTTCTTTAAAGAGCTTCATTAACTTGACTAATTGGAAAGTGGAGATTTGCAGACTTGTCTGCTTGTAAGGGTGAGAAGACAAAGTCAATAGGATATGTGTGTTACGTGGGACTGTTATAAGTCACTATCCTGGCAGATGGATAGTATGTTTGTTTGCATTTGGTCCACCATAAACAAGAGTGATAACTGAGGTGGCTGCATTTGGCAGGAAGAGCCCCAGATTTGGAAACACCCCGACTCAACCAGTTGTTCACCTTGAGAATATAAAAGTGCTTAAATTCTCTGAACTTAATTTTTGCCTCTGTAATAGCAAGTGTTCTGCCTTTACTGGTTCCTGTGATAATTCATACTAATGGACTCTGGGTAGAGACAGTGGAGTGAAAACACATTTACCTTTATTCCCTAACTGGAAATAAAGAACATATTGAATTATACAAGTCCACAGAGGAAAAGAGAAAGAAGAGATAAAAGCAATAAATGTTGGGAGCTGTGAAGTTGATAGACAACTGTTAAGTGAGCATATCCAAGGAAGCCAGATTATACACTTGTAGTGAGAAAAACTAAAAATCCATTGGATGTACAGTGTATATTAAACCCTCTCAGAGGAAAAGTCAGGAACTGGGTATCAGGTACCTCTGGGAATGTGGATAAAGGTGAAGAAAATGAGGACTGCTTGAAAGTCTATATAAGAAGCAGTTATATCCCCATACAGTCCCCTCTACTCTGTCTTCCAACTATTAAAATACTAAAAAGGATAAAATGGGGGTGTGTAAGTTATAAGCCATATTTTTCGGGAAAGCATCTTACTAAGAAAAGAGAGGTTAAGTGTGTGTTTCCACACTGAATGCTGAGCCCTACATTACTCTTCCCTCATGTGACTTCCAGATAGGCTCCAGACAGGGGTTTAGAAATTCTTTCCAAGTAGGAACTGATTGGCCAGAGAGGAAAGAGTAAACAAACCAGGCAGGTCACCCTTCAGTTACACCCACAGCTACATGTCACACACATTGATTCAAACTTTCAAACAGACTTTTAGTTCCCATCTCTTAAATATAAGCAGAAAACAGAAAGTCACAGACAACCGAAGGCTGTCTCTAATATGAAAGCTAAATAACAAACCAATGGAAAGCAAAAGAAGTTCTCCATAAATTAAAACTATAAAAACTAAACCTAAAAAATTAATCGATAGCCTCAGAGGACTATGATTGGATATTTATTCTATTAAGACTTGGATGCTACAATGAAATATCTTCAGGAAAAAAAAACTCAGTAATTATATGTGATTATTTTGTATGCATATACTAGATATACTTTTGCTTTATATAATATAGAGAGATATAGATTTTTCATATATGTACAACAGCAGAAGTTAAAATTCAATAAAATGCTTCAAATATAATGGTGAAGAAATATTGCTAAAAGTGGAATCAAACATGTAAAGAGAAGGAAACTAAGAGTGAAATATATTAAAATTAGAAGATAATTATGGGAGGTCCAACATCAAAACAATGCTTTAGAAGTATCATAACATAAAAAGATTAAAAAAAAAGTGGAGGAAGTTTTTAATAGGATACTTTAAGAAATGTTTATGTAAGGAGAAATACTTGCTTCTTGATTGGAAGGACCCACTAAATATCCAGCATAAGAAATTAAAATAGATTCCTTCTAAACAGTGAACATCATATAATTGTTTCCCGCTCCTGATCCAAGGTATATTTATACAGCGACTAAGATACTGCAACAGCCTAAGCTTTCTGTTCTTAGCCATTTTTAGTCATATGTCCATAGAAACAACCAAAGCAACAATTTTTAAGAATATTCTCCAAGGCTTCCCATAACACAGTGTATTCAAAATTCTGTCTCTGACTTACAAGACTCCCCATAATTAACTCTTTAATCCATTTCCCTCCATTCTCTCCCTTCAGCCATCCTGGCTTCCTTGCTGATGCCCGGAGACATGGGACATCAAGCTCAGGACCTTGGCACTGGCTTTTTCCATTGGCTTGGAATGAATTTTTCTTCTAATATATATTTACATCTCTTCTTTCATAATCATATTCAGGTTTCCATACAATGCATTTTCTCAGACTCCCACTTATAATCAACATTTTACTTCCATTGCTCCCTCTTCCTTTACTTTGCATTCCTTTTCATCCAAGCATTGTCATTAATTGAAATAAACAAATAAATGTTTATTTCGTCTTCTCTAAATTCCGTTAAAACCACAACCACAACCACAATAATAACAGAAACCTTGGCCATAGGTTTTCTTCATTTTTAAAATTGGTTCCTTTAGATGTTTTCTTCATTTTTAAAATTGGAGTCCTTTAAATGTTCCTAGATTTTCCAAAAGTGGGGAGGAGAGCTATAGCAGATGTTTCTGAGTAGGGAGTCTGAAGGAGCATGGCCTGTGAGGTCTCCTCACTATTTCTTTGCAAGGCTCTAGGAAGGCAAGAGATCTCGGGGAAATAGCTATGTGGTGTTTTCTAGGAGACTTCAATTCTGCTGGCTTGATTATAAAAAAGAAATTATCTTCATATTTAAACTTGGAGTTTTTTACTTCCCTATCTTAGGGACTTGGACATCGAAAAATGTTAGTAGTGAATGACGTTTTGGGAGGCATAGGATGCCAAGAATCTTCATTCAACTCTATGGGGAAAGGGAGGAATTCCTGTAGAGTGTGGTTGAACTTATTTCCAGCCCAGTGGGAAGTTTCACGAGTTAAAAAAAAAAAAAATTAAATTTGGCTTGAATTAAATTCAAAAGCTGTGACTTTCTTGTTCTTATCTAAGGAGTAAAGCTCAGACTTCCTATATGTGGAATGTCATTATCTATCTAATGCAACGGAAACAAAAATAATCTTCACAAGAAATTTTGATGTCCACATTCAAAATTCAAAACAGTAAATGTATACTGAGTATGAATGATCCAGATACTCTGAGGGCTCTAATCAAATACAAGACATAATCTACAGGGCAATAAAAACCTAAACACTATAAAGATACTGTAACTTCTCCATTCTAAGTCATGCATAAAAGATGGACAGTCAATTTAATAACTACTTTTCATTGGGAGAAAATAGCCACTGTAATTATTTCAGCTCAGTACATTAGTTCCAATACATATCCTGTCCTGAATATTAGTTTGACAACCTATGTCTTTGAATAAATAAAATATAGAAATTGACATTTTGGGGGAGAGAATGAAAAGAACAATATAAGTGAATAGATTTATGAGATGAGAAACAGAACTAGTGGGAAAAGTCTGTGTATTGCAAGGCAAATGAAAGAATCACTATGTATCCAAAGACACACTCTCAACTGCATGTCAACACATATGTCTGTGACCATGACCGAGGAGAGAGAGAGCCCACCAACATTCAGGCCTTATTTCCTCATTGCTGGATGCAAAAGTGTGGTTTTCCTTTAGCCCGTTCTTTAAATCAAGACGTCTTAAACAGGTCTAATTCTATACATGGAAATACTTCCTTTGGTACCCAGCTGTCTTTGAAATAATAGAATTAATCGCTAACCTTTTAAAAGAATTATGAGAATTTGCATAAGAACGAGATCTGAGATGGCCGAGGGAGGTCTTCATTGTCACCTAGCAACGGTCAGTGAAACGTGAATAATTTAGCCAGTTCAGACTGGGCATGTGCTATGTGGTTAACACACCTCTTTTGTTTAAGTTTCTCCCCTGGTCCCTATGGGTTTGTTTTTATTTGCGCCCCAAAATCTAAATGAAAGTTCCTCTCTGCTATTCCTCTGCTTAGGTTTGGATTCTGCTTGTGTTGTCATGCTGGATCCAGCACTTACTGTGTGTTTTTGGTCAAGTTACCCTAACCTCCCTTTGCCTTGGTTGCCTCCACTATGAAGCAGAATTATAAGTAGTACTTACCTCATAGGGTTATAAGTGAATGAAATTATTTATTTCTGGTAAAGCATTTGGAACTGTCCCTGGCCCAGAGTAGGTTCTCAGTGCTACTATCATCTTCACCCTTCAAGATCTAGTTAGAATGTGTTATAAGCAAAGCTGTTCTTGACCATGACACCCCAGCAGAGTTCATTCTCATTTTCCCAGTGTTGCAACCAGTGCAAATCTTGACAAGTCCGAAAATCTTTTATTGAAAATGTTAGCATATGTCACTGTCCTCCATCAAATCACGATCTCATGATGACAAGGGCTATGTTTTATTCATTTCTGCATTCTCAGAGCCTGACACAGTAAGTATTACAAAACAGAAAATTCATGCTTAATGGACCTATTATTCATTTGTTTTTATTTGGGATTTGTTGTTGAACATCAAATGTACTGGGGCATGAGTGTGCCTCAAGACCAAATGGCAGAGGATAAAAATCCATCACTATGTATGTACTATTATCTCTCTTAATAGCAATACATATTTTATCTCTATGCTCATCTATTATTTTTATCTCCCAATTATATATATATTTTTTTCAGGGCCAAAAAAGTCTGAGCTGTGCTTTTCAAACTCTTAAAAGTATTTCCAGTGGATTCTGCAAATGTGTTTCCGTATCTATAGTCTATATCACAGGGTCTGACATACAAGAGACATGTTCCAGAAGTTGCTGAAAGAATAACTGCATGAATAACTAGAAGTTGTTGAGTGAATAACTGAGTGAATAGATATATGGATAAATGCCATTCTCTGGCTGGAGACTGACTCCGGCTAAGGCAGCAGGGACTCAGATATCTTTTGAAGGGCCCTGGAGCAATTCTTAGCCCCCACTGCCTCTCATAACCATATCATGATAGCTAAGGACATGACATTTTCAGAGCTGCAAGTGAACTGGTCGTGTCTCCTATACCCTCTTGGGTGCTCATACATAACCAGTGAAGGCAATGAAGGGCTTGAGGACATTTAAGATAACTTTTAGGAAAGGGATAGAAACGTTACTTCATACTTTAAAATACCATTCACCCACAGTGGCAGCTGCACATTGAACTAGATTATAGTAATAGTTCCTACTGAATGTGAAAAGAAGTAACTTTTTCCTTCCATAATGAAGATGCAGAAATGACAGGTAGAAGCTTTATATATGATGCTAAAGAGGCAGAAATTCAAAATGGCTTTTTTGACACCTACATAGAAATGTTTCCAGATATCCAATACATTTTACAGGAAAATAGTACCTTGCGTTTAGAACTGCAATTACTCATACATGTTCATCAGTTTGTTACTCAAGTCAGTCATAGGAAGTGGACAGTATTAACCTAAATCGTCTGATGAGGTAACTGAGGTTTAAGATTTTAAGTCCCAAAGTTTAATAAGTATTAGGCAAATTTCTATAAAAAAATGTGGATGTGTCTCACATTAAGTAAGGGTGACTATCTTTCATTCGCTGGCCCTCATATTAATGCCAAATGTCTAATGTACAGTGTTTGTATGATAAGAGTATTCTAGATGTAAATTTAAAGGATTTGGGCCTTTCTAACTATACATAATCCCTATAATCATAATTTTAAAATTCTCTGACATGTCATACAAGGTGTAATTTCTGGATCTCAGATTCTCACTGTGGCTTGTCATCTGTAGACTGTGGGATAACCTTCCTGAGAAGCTTTGCCGTTAACATTGATGTTAACCTTCATCAGCTCCTATTTCAAAGACAGATTGTTTTTTATTTCACATACCTTTGTCTTGATCTGAATAACCTTTATTGGTACTTAGTTTATAACCTTTGGGGATTCATTTCTTGAAGATATTAATTTATTGCCATTTTGGAGAAACAAGGAAATTTCCTCCAAAGCGATGTCTGGTACATGGGCCTGGGCAGGAAAAAACAAACAAAAAACCAAACATCCCTTCTCCACTAAAAGACTGGCAGCTACTTACATTACCACCGTCGGAGCACAGTTCCCGTATCCCAGTATATCCCATGATGTAATATGGTCAATAAATGTGTAAAGTATTATAGGCCATAATGAATAGCATCCTGTAACTTTCCATAATCATGCCTGTCTCTCTTGAAGATACTTACTCAATGAATGTTGAGGCCCTTGGTAACAGAGAGCATGACTGCATTGCTCACCACCACCCCTTCCAGTGACTATTAGATACTAATCTGTTGCCGGCACTCAATAAATGTATAGTAACTGAGTGACTGTGTCTCAATCATCCATAGAGACTCAAAATGTGCATTTAATTCCGTAGAGCATTGGAAGTCCTATAATCTATACATTTGTGCCTTCAGTGGATTTCCATTATTCTGCATGCCTCCAACTCTGCAAGATTTCTAATGACAAATGTTAATCATGCAGAAAAGTTGAAATAACTTTACAAAGAACCCACATACAACTGCCATCAGTATTCCACAAATAACATTTTATTATACTTGCTTTATAAAATATCTAGCCATCTCTCTGTCTACCCATCATCCCACCACTTTTTTGTTTTGCTTTGTTTTATATTTTAAAATTAGTTGTAGACAGCCGTATAGGTCCCCTGACCTATTTTAGCATGCACGTCAATACGTGTGCAACCCTTATTTATGTTTTTTTGTTTGTTTTAGGTAAATTCTACTTATTAGGAATAAACAAATCTTAAGCATTCATTTAATGAGTTAGATATGTGTAAACCTTTGTATTTCAGTGCTCGATCAAGAAACAGAACATCACTTTAAATATTTTATTCCTCTTCCCAAAAGTCCATCCCCCCACGAAACAGACATAACTATAGATCTGATTTTCCTTCTTTTTTATTTTTTGGGTTTTTTTTCCCTATTTTGTTTGTTTTGTTTTTGTTTTTGCCTATCCTAGCATGTCAGAGTAATGTGTATTCTTTTGTGTAAGGTATTTTTTGTTTTTTAGTATAATATTTTTAAGAGTCATTCATATAGTTGTTTCCTTTCTAGGATTTACTAAAATTCAAATGTCTTATCAGTACTTTCTCCATCTAACCTGAAGCTTCAGCTCTTTTCCTCTCCCCATTGGGTTACCATGCTTCAGCCACATTTTCTTCGCGTGTGCGTAGAAACAGAAGCTTTCTTTTTCATGTGGCTTTTGCTTAAACTTGCTGTTCCTTCCACCTGTCTATACATCTGAGGGCTTCCTTTGCACCTTTTAGGCCTTAGCCCCTATCAGCTGAGCTGCCTCTCTCCAACCACCTTATCTAAATAGCCCACTTTTCCCTGATTATTTACTATCACAGTATTTTATTAGTTCTTATCACTAGCTACAATAATCTTGTTTGTTGGCTTTTTTATCTTTTACTTTTCCTATGAGAATGCAGGATCTGTAAGGCTATTAATGTCTTTTCTGTTAATCTTGCTATCTTTAGAGTAAACACAATGGGGAGTATGCAGTAAGTATTTTATCACACTTTGTTGTCAAAATATATCTAACTTTAGAGTTTTATTGTCAAACAACACATCTTAACATTATTAATGCTCCTTGAACCTACTATTCTATAGGAAAAAAATTGGTTTTCATTACTACCAAAATGCAAGTGCCCATGGAAAGATAATTACTTAAACTTTCTCAGTCCTTTATATTTAGTGTGAATGTCTTCATAGTTGTTTTTCCTTAAGATATATATTGGTAAATTATAACATCTATTGTCTTATGGCCTTTTGGTCTTCCTGAAGCACTTTGTCACACAGTTTCTCATTTAATCCTAAAGCCTGGAGATTATATATTGTTATTATAGATATTTTGCAAAGAAGAACAAACTGAGGTCAGAAAGGGGAAGGGTTCATTCAAAATTACACATCTGGTAATAAGTACAGCCATGTTTCACATTTTCAATTCTAGGTTCCTTCCTGCTATTTCATACAGAAAGACATTAGGACCTTTGGGGGAGGAGTGAATAATACCAAAAATTGCAAAGATGAGAAAGTACAATTTACAAATATCAAATTAGTCCATCTAATAATCCTGCTTGAGCACTATCACTATCCCTGTTTTTTTTCCAGCTTTCTTGAGGTTCAATTAACAGATAAAAATGTATATATGTAAACTGTACAACTTGATGTTTCCATGTGCATATGTTGCAAAATGAATTATCACAAACAAGCTTATTAACATCCATCACCCCACATGGTTCCTATTTTTTGTGTGTTTGTTTTTGTTTTGATGGTGGTGGTGGTAAGAACACTTCAAATCTTTTAGCAAAAGTCAAGGATACAATACAGTTTTACTAGTGTCACTATGCTATCCATTAAATTTCCAGAATTTATTCATTCTGAATTACTGAAACTTTGTACACTCTAACCAGCATCTCCATATTTTCTTCATCTCCTAGCCCCATTCTACTTTACTCTTTGCTTTTATGAGTTCAACTGTTTTAGATTTCACATTTGTGTGCGATCGGGCAGTATTAATCTTCCTGAATCTGATTTATTTCAGTTAGTAATGTCCTCCATATTTATCCATGTTGTAACAAATGGCAGAATTTTTTTCTATGGCTGAATAATATTCCACTCTGAGTGTGTGTATGTGTGTGTGTGTGTGTGTGTGTGTATCTCAAATTTCGTTTATTCATTGACGGAAGACAAGTAGATTGTTTCCATATGTTCACTATTAAAAATAATACTATAATGAATGTGGGAGACTGGATATCTCTTCAAGATACTGATTTCATTTCCTTTGGATTTACACACAGAAGTGGGATTGTTGCATCACATGTTAGTTCTATTTTTAATTTTTCGAGGCGCCTCTATAGTGTTTTTTATAATGGCTTAACCAAGTTACATCCCCACCAACAGCACAGTGAGGTTCCTTTTTCTCCACATCCTCAACAACATTTCTTTTCTTTTGTCTTTTTGATAATAGCTATCCTAACAAATGTGAGGCAATAACTCATTGTGGTTTTGATTTTCTCTGATGATTAGTGATGCTGATCACTTCTTCATTTATCTGCTGCCCATTTCTATGTCTTGTTTTGAGAAATGTCTATTCAGATCCTTTGCTCATTTTCTGAATCACCTGAATCACATTCTTCTTTTTTGTTTTTTTTGTCTTTTTTTTTTTTTGCTATTGGGTATTTGAGTTCTATATATATATATATATATATTGGGCATTAACCTCTTATCAGGGATATAGTTTGCAAATATTTTCTTTCATATCATAGATTGTCATTTCAGTCTATCGATTGTTGCCTTTGCTGTGTAGAAAAGTTATCCCCATTTTATAAGTAAACATTCGTGGCAAACCCTGCAGTGCTATGAATTGAGCATTTAAAAAAATAGTGCTTTCAATGAGTAGAACTTTACACACTCAGGTGTATGAATCAGTATCGCAGAAGGGGAAGAAATCTTCCAAGAGAATTCTCCTTTGGCCATTGTGAAATATTCTGGTATACCTACAGTTTTATCTAAGTGATC
Organism: Catagonus wagneri; assembly: GCA_004024745.2. Taxonomy (NCBI): domain Eukaryota; kingdom Metazoa; phylum Chordata; class Mammalia; order Artiodactyla; family Tayassuidae; genus Catagonus; species Catagonus wagneri. The sequence goes on from PVHT020000037.1 coordinate 1,362,910, forward strand.
ATGAGCTGACAGAAAGACCAGAGACAATTTGATCTTGGAAATGCAAAGATGAGAAAACAGACAATTCCTATCCTAACAAAGATTAGATCTAAAAAGTAAAAGACAAAAACATATATAAATTATGCCCTATGAAAGATACATAGTACAGGTATACACTCTGTAAAAGAACAGTAGGAGAAATCTAATTTACATCTGTGGGTCAGAGGTGGTCTGGCTTAAGGTGACATTAAGGTTTAGATGTAAAAAAATGTGCTGTATTTATGTTAACCAGATGAAGAGTGGAAAGAAAGTGTTCTAGGCAAAGAAAATCATGTAAACAAAGGCTGTTAAGAGGACAGGCCCTGGGGTTTTCAAACAACGGAATTTCCTAGACTAGTCCTAGAATATAGTGATCATGGAAGAAATTATATATATATATATATATATATATATATATATATATATATATATATGAACCAGATTCTGCTGGGCCTTATTCAGCGAGTCGTTAATTTCTCCTAGCAGCAGCAGAAAATGACAAAGAGAGGTAGATAGCAGAATTATAATAAATAATGTGGGTTTTGACCCTGGCCAACTTATTTAACCTTTCTGAAGCTTCGTTTCCTTATTTATAAAAATCCAAGAGATTGTAATACTTATTTCATTACATTTTTAACAGCGATAAATGAAATAATGCAGGAAATGTTTATAGAATTATTCTTACTGTATAATCATTATAATTATTTTAGATATTTTATGTTTTTATTGTTTGGTTTTCCAGTATTTTTAAATGATTTTTATTTTTTCCCTTATAGCTGGTTTACAGTGTTCTGTCAATTTTCTACAGTACAGCAAAGTGACCCAGTCAAACATACATATATACATTCTTTTTCTCACATTATCCTCCATCATGCTCCATTATAATTGACTAAATATAGTTCCCATTCCTATACAGCAGGATCTCATTGCCTATCCATTCCAAAGGCAATAGTTTGGATCTATTAACCCCAGATTCCCAGTCCATCCTACTCTCTCCCCCTCCTCCTTGGCAACCACAAGTCTGTTCTACAAGTCCATGAGTTTCTTTTCTATGGAAAGGTTCATTTGTGCCATATATTAGATTCCAGATATAAGTGATATCGTATGGTATTTGTCTTTCTCTTTCTGACTTCACTTAGTATGAGAGTCTCTAGTTCCATCCATGTGCTGCAAGTGGCATTATTTTGTTTTTTTTTTTTATGGTTGAGTAGTATTCCATTGTGTCTATATACCACATCTTCTTAATCCATTCATTAATAGCATGAAAAGTTTTAACTTTGTTGATGAGTGATGAAAGAACTAACTGTGGAGTTCCCGTCATGGCTCAGTGGAAACAAACTTGACTAGCATTCATGAGGACACAGCTTCAATCCCTGGCCTCACACAGTGGGTTAAGGATCCAGTGTTGCCCTGAGCTGTGGTGTAGGTTGCAGATGTGGCTCGGATCCTGCATTGCTCTGGCTGTGGCATAGGCCAGCAGCTACAGCTATGATTTGACCCCTAGCCTGGGAACCTCCATATGCCTCAGGTGCATCCCTAAAAAAATACACAACAAAACCCTACTACAAACAAAATAGGAAAAATAAATAACAAAAAAAGGAAATGCTGAGGGTAATTCCAAGTTTGTGGCATGAGAATCACCAGGTACAAATATAAATATATCGAAAGTTGGATAAATGGTTGGAATGAGGTCTCACTTTGGGGTTCATTGAAATATGGATGCTATTTAATATGGGTTTGTGATTTTCAGGGAAGGGAACGTACAATAAGAAAAAAGTTGGACCAGCAGTGAAACCCAGAGTAACCTCAGAATTATGGGTCAGCTGTGAGAGGAAATTATAAGACTGAGCTAAGAGATAGGTGGGAAAATAAATGAACCTGAAAAACAGAATGTTCTAAGAAATCTGACATGGCCAGCTGTCCTCAGTGATACCAGATGAAGTCTGAGAAAAGTCCACTGGATTCAGCACAAGGTGATCACTGGTGACAATAGGAAGAAGAATTTTACAGAGTGCTGTAAGGAGAATCACATTTTAGGGAGCAAAAATGCAAAGGGGTAGACAAATGTAGCAACTACAGAAGCATGGTTTGAGACTCTTGACTCTGGAGAATATTAAAGAATAGGGTAGTTGAAGAGGGTTCTGAGATGAGAAAGTTTGATTAGGAAGACAAATAGTTGAATAACAGTTTTGTATTATTTGATATTTTTTCCAACCGCAAGCTTGCTATGCACCTACCCATAACAAATAAAGAGATTCAACTAAAGGTTAAAAAGACAAAGCTTGTCACCCCTCCTCTATGTGTCCTCAGTCCTTACTTAGCCATCCTGATGTCCAACCAATTTTAGCAAGATGATGTGAACCTTTTCCTGAACTCATACAGATGTATACAAGCATCTACGTAGAGAAGATAGTAAGATTTGTTTCATTTTTACCTAAGTGAAATCACAGCACATAGATGTGTTTCTGATTTCTTTCAACAGTGTCATCTCTACAAATGAATAAATGAATTTATTTTCCCCTAATTTGTTTACACTGATGTATAAACATACATTTCATTTTGTAAGTGGACTATCATATCCCACATAGAGAAGAGGGTTTTTTTCCTTCTTTTTAAAAGTACTTTTTGTTTTCGCTGTTGTCTACTCTTTCCCCAGCCCCGATCCCACTGTCCACAGAGCTCTCACTCATAGCCTTTGCAGGTTTGTTTACAGTTGGGTGCTTATTATTTCACATTCTTCTTCATCCTCAAATAACCTTTTCTACCTTTTATTTATTATGACATGTTCATCGCTTTTCTGTAATAAAACATATAGGCATTCAAAAAATAAAGCAAAGCATAAAGACCTTAGTGACATATTTATTTTTCCTTAAGAGATGCCTATCCTCATATTCATCCTCAGGTGACTAAAAACAGAATTGATAAAGAGAGAAAGAGGAGGAGAGAAGAGGTCATATACCTTTAATAAGTAAACATGTAGAGTTCAGAAATGATAATGCAAGATAATTTTCCTGGAAATCTATATGAAGATTTTAAAAAATGCTTTACAGTTGCTAATTAAGCCTTTCCATACCAACCAGTTTAACTAAAGGATATATAGTAACTTCATAGAGGGATCATTTCATCCGACTCAAGTATTCTCCCCTGGAGTAGAATAAAATAGCTCTGTGATAACCCAGAATAACACTGAACTGCATCTTAAGATGGAAAATGAATGGTTCTATTAGGGCCAAATGAATTTGCCAAGGGAATTCATACAGAATGTGTTTCAGATTTAGAATTTGCATGGCATGCTAGTTTTTATTGCTATTAATATGCTATTATGAAGCTGGATGCTTGGCGTTATAAAGTGCCTCCCGATCATAAATCAGTCAACACATAAAATGCTTTTGAAGTAGCATCCCAATTTTCCAGCTGAAATCTTTGCATCCCAAGGTGATTAAAATGACTCTCATCAGGTGTTTCAATTTCTGTACTTCAGCCCATCTGCAATTTCTTCATAAGGGCCCATGCATTTTGGAGTATCTACTGTATTCCATGTCCTGAATTTAAAAGGTGCTTGGCACCTGGGATTACATTCACATCTTAGGGTTATGTGATATAGTTATGGTTTGCCTATAATTTGGAGCCAGAGAGACTAAGGTTTAGATGATTTGTGAAAGGAGCTCTAGCTGCAAACCTGGAGTTCTGAGCATCAGTCTCTGAGATGACAGCACCTGGCACCTTCCCATCAGGCCACACTGCATCCTTCAGGCCCAGGCTTATGGCCTGGTTCAGGAACTTGGTTTGGTGCATATTAATAGTGTTTAGGGAGTTCCTTGGTGGCCAAGCAGTAAAGGATTTTCAGCAATTATCACTGTACGGGTTCGATCCTTGGCCTGGGAACTTCTGTATGCCCTGAGTGTAGCCCAAAAAATAGTGTTTATACATTACCAGTGTTAACTCTTAAACACATTTGAAGTTAAGCACTGGGCATACATTGATATTTCACTAATGTTCTGTGGAATATGGGTTATTATAACTGTTTTACAAAAACAAAAACTAGACTGTGATTGACCTGGATGGTAGGGGGGGAAACAGAATGGCTGTATCCACCTTTATCTAGTTCTGTAACCAGGTACTAAGTTATTATACTTTATCATTCCTAATGTTGTTCTGCTGTCTATTCTACACTTTCCCCCATAAAGAAAAAAAAATTAGAAACCATATTTTAGTGCTTACTATATCTATCGACTTTGTTCTAAACATTAGTACTTATTTCTTATCCTTCAGTGTATGTAATCTGAATATTGTCTGCAGTTCTGCTAGTGGCTTTTCATTCCAGTCCAGAATAAGGAAGCAGGGTCAGTTGGTGGCATGCTTTACTTAAGACAGAGGTTAGATGCGTGAGAGGCCTACCTTGGCTGTACAATCAAATATAAACTTCTTTGTGGAGGTAGCATATGTCATGACTGCTCAGATTACATTGGCTGAAAAAAGTCACATGCCGGGGCCAGGGGAGGGGCAGGGAGATACATTCCACCTATTGGAGGGCATGGTGAGTCACATTTAACAGGATGTGCAGGCTGGTGTTACAGGTGAGGGAGTAGACATCTATGAACTGTGTAATCTACCATATTTCCAAAGGCACAGATAAACCTCGGTATTTCTGGCTGAATTTCAAAACTTCTATAGTCTCAACACATTTTATCGTCTCACTGTAGTTGCCACCACTATCTAAAAAAATCCATCTGCTTAGTTTACACCACCTTGTTATCTTCTTCTTATTGTCCATGCTGTTTCCTCCACCTGAGATTCTTTCTTCCTTTTTTCCCTACTTCAAATACATTTTATCTAATCTTTCTTAACATCCTGTCCAGTTGCATTGTAACCTGTGACTGCACTTTGGCAATGGAATATGGAAGAAGGTGATTTTTTCCAAGCCAGGCCAAAAAATACCCTGTATGATCCCATGTTAAAATCGCAGTGTCTTAAGGTAGCAGCAGCCTGGATCCCTAGTACTTGATGAATGCAGCCAGGGAGAGGGGCCTGACCCTAAAAAAGAGAAAGGTACTGCATCATACACACACACTAAGGCAGAGCTAAGGGAGAAGAAAATATATAAAAGCCTTAAAATAATTGATTAAATCTGAAGAACACAAGAAAAGAACAAAGAAAAGAAAGAACATGTATAAATATTAAAGAATAAAATCCAAAGGTAGTAATAATTAGATTGATATGTGACAGAGGTTTTCGTGCTAGATTAAAAAAAAAAAATTGGAACCCAACTATATGCAGTTTGCATAAGAGGTATGTTAACTCTATAGATATACATAGGTTGAAAGTATTACAAAGATGGAAAGTGATATGCCATACAAATCCTAATCTTATGAAACCCAACAGGGCTATGTTATGTGATAGCAAATAAACTTGGATATAAGTACTGTTAACTGAGATAGAGGGTTGTTTTATGATGCTGAATGTCATATATATAATGACATTATGTAACTGCATAATGTTACATAATGACATTACATATGACATTATGTAACTGCATAATGTTAAATGTCAACTCCTCAGACCATGATAATCCTGAATATTTGTGCATCTATAGCAGAATTGTTTCTACATAAATCAAAACTTGATGGAACCAGAGGGAGAAATGAGTATAATGAGTTAGAGATTTGAACATTGTTCTCAGCGATGATAGAACAAAAGGGTAAGTTTATTGTTAAAGCCCCAGGCACTTAGTTTCATTCCAAAGTTCAGGGAGGGAAAAGGGTGCTGAGGAATCTGCATTTCCTACAAGGTGGACACATCACTGCCACTTACATTCAGTTCCAGTGTTCAGTCACATGGACACAACCAGCTACAGGAGAGTCTTGTTCTTTATTCTAGATGGCTCAGCATATAGGTATGATGTAGACATGGATACAGATGTAGATGCAAATATGTGTGTATGCATACATGGGAGTGTGTATATATAGGTATGGATTCTATGTACAACAGAATAGAATCCATATGTATAACCAGAAAAGAAGGCAGATCCAGTACCAGTTAATTGTCTCTACTACAGGAGGGATCAAAGAATTATGCAGTTTGTATTTGAAGAACACATATCTGTGCTCACTAAACACCAAATATGACATTTAAGTGACTAGAATGAAGATAAGTTTGACCTCTGAGTAAAGATAGCATGCAAATTCCTGAATAAAAAGAGCATTTTAGTCCACTTTCATTAACAAAAATAGCTTTAGAGTTCCTGTTGTGGCTCAGTGGGTTAAGAACCTGACTAGTACCTGTGAGGATGTGAGTTTGATCACTGGCCTTGGTCAGTGGGTTAAGGATCTGGTGTTGCTGCAAGCTGTGATGTAGGTCAAAGGTAAGACTGGAATTCCACATTGTTATGGTTGGGGTATAGGCCGGTAGTTGCAGCTCTGATTGGACCCCTAGCCTGGGAACTTCCATGTGCCGTGGTTGTGGCTCTAAAAAAAAAAAAGAATAGCTTCAAAACTACTAAATAAAATATAAATTGAACAAAACTTTAAAATCATGATACTAAATTGTTCATTCTAGGAACATAAGAATGGTATATTTAATGGACTATAAGAATGGTAACATAATTAGTCAAGAAAAAAATGAGAAAATGAGATGAGAGAAAGAAGTAAAGTTATTAAAGTTATCGAATAATATATTTGTATACATAGTGAATGCAAGTGAACACAAGGACATTTAAAAAGTATACAAATAAGAGAATTCATCAAGATTCTCATCAAGACCACAATAAAAATATTAGTAAACTTCCTATACTCTAGTAATAATTGGAGATGTATTTACAAAACCCCCAAACTATATAATGCAAAGAAATAAATATCATAAAATATGTAAGACATATATGGAGAAATTCTTAAAAAATGTATTAAAGTCTGTAAAAGAAAATTAGAATAAGTACAATTACGTATGATAGCTGGAAAACTCAGAATAATGAGGATATCTAGATAATCAAAGTGTAATTCAATTTAATCAATTTTAATGAAAATTCTCAACAGGGTGTTTGTGTAAACTGTAATATATTTCTAGATTTCATAATATATTTCTAATATATGAAAGAGCAAGCATCCTAGAATTACAAAGACATTTTTGACATGACATTATCAGATTCTAAATTTTTTTTAAAGCTGCAGTGATGCACATGAAATGGGTGTTGGCAAAGGGAGAAAAAACATAGAACAAGTCTAAAAGTTCAGCAACAGATGCACTGCAGATGTGAATTTGATATCTGCTATAAGTTACTTTACAAATCAACAGCAAAAGTTTGAATTATTCCATAAATTATGTTGGGAAAATTTATTTTTCATTTCATAAATATTGCATATATCTTTCTCATAAAACTTCTATTACTTTTTTTTTTTTTTTTTGCCTTTTGTCATTTTAGGGCTGCACCCGCGGCATGTGGAGGTTCCCAGTCTAGGGGTCTAATCGGAGCTGTAGCTACTGGCCTACACCACAGCCACAGCAACACAGGATCCAAGCCGCATCTGGGACCTACACCACAGCTCACGGCAACGCCGGATCCTTAACCCACTGAGCAAGGCCAGGAATCAGACCCGCAACCTCATGGTTCCTAGTCGGATTCATTAACCACTGCGCCACGACAGGAACTCCAAAACTTCTATTACTTTTAAGGAAAGTTATTGGTAATGAATTTAGGATGTCTGAGAAGCGAAGAATTACTTAAACAAGGTGATTGAATAAAACATAAATCACAAAGGATAAGATTGGCAATTTTGAGTACCACAAAATGTAATATTTAAAGCAAAACAAAAAGATAAAATGTTTTTTAATTTTTGGTAAAGGAGGAAGTGACTTCAGAATTATATTTGTGATCTGTAGGATTTTTCAAAATCCTGTAAAATATTTTAAAATTAAGCCTGAGTAAAAATGAAGACCAGGGATATGAATGTGTAATCCACAAAAGAAGCAATCTAATTGTCCTAAAAAGATGAAAATAGTCAACGACACTGGATAACTAGGAAGTGCAAGGAGACGGGTCAATGGTGCCAAAGCTGTGGGAAGGTTTTTAAGAAAAGGATTGAGGATTGATCTTTGATTTACAATCATGGAGTCACTGGTGATCTTGACAGCAGAATTGGGTCGGGGCGTTATGAGTGACTATCTTGTTAGTGTAAGTTCAAGAACAAGTGAAAGGAGAGGAATCAGCGATAGTTTTGTTAAAAGAGAGAACAAGTTAAGAGGACAGTGGATGAAAAAAAATGTGTGCTCAAGAGAGGTTTGTAACTTTGTTTTAAATTATAGCATGCTTGTGTTAATGAGAGAAATGATTTCCTGGAAAGCGAAAATATATGAAGCAGGAGAGAAAGAATTGCTCGAGTAATGCTGTAGCTTGGGTCTGAGTGTGTATGAGAAGTGGTTGGCCTTAGAAACAGAGGCAGTTGATTTATTTCACAGGAGAGGAGTTGGCTCTGTGTATTCAGCATGGGGCAGGCATTTGGGCGGATGTTATAGTAGGAGTGTGTGGAACTTCTCTTTTTACTTGCTTTCATTTTCTTAGGGAAACAGGAAGAAACAGTACCAGCTGAAAATTAGGTTGATGGAGGTTTGAGAAGAGATGGGAAGATACTAAACTGTCACAGCATAGCATGAGGGAGCGGATGTAGTAAGAATATGAACATGATTGTTAGCTTGAAGAAATGCTTCACCTGAGCTTACCAGTCATAAATTTACATTTGCTTTTAAAATTTATATCCATGATTTATGTAGTTACATATAATAAATATATACAAGTATATATAATTAATATAACAATAATAAAGCGAGAATGGTTATATGATCTTCTTAAACAATGTCCAACCGTGCACAGAACAGGGTGAGGGCTGGATGGAACCAGTGTTGTGGTTATGACAGCCAACATTAAATAGCAGGGCAAGGAGATTGACCATGTGTTCAAGGGTGTGATGGCAATGCCAGATGGTGGCATGTAAGTTGGGTAAAGAGGAAATGATAGCATGGGGAGGATGAGAGTCACTGAAAATTAAAAGAGGTAAATAATAATTTTCAATAAGAATGGGGCTCAAAAGCAAAGTGAGGAAAGGGTTGGAAACAGGTACAATTTGATTCCATTGAAGTAAATTTTAAATATGTAAATTTAAAGTATGCTATAGAGATATAGAAATATAGATGATACAGATAATATTATATGTATGCTGTATATATGTGTGAACACACACATACACACATACACATGCAAGTATAAAAACGAGGATGGAAAATATACACAATCTTCAGAACAGTGATTGCCTCTGGAGAAGGAGGGAAAAGCCTTTAACCTCAGTATTTTTGTAATGCTTTATTTGTTTATAAGAGGTGATAGGATAGAGACTAAGAAAGTCAGCTTTGGAGCTAGCCGCCATTTTGCCACTTGATACCCTCAGGGAAATTACTTAACTTCTGTGTGCCTATTTTCTCTTTTCTAAAGTTCTCTGTGCCTCAGTTTCTTTTTTCTCTGAAATAGGGTTTGCTTGGGACTCAGTTGTGTCCCCTGAAAATTTGATGTTAACACCATGACACCCAACATGAGGGCATTTGGAGTTGGGACTCTTGACCCTCTCTCTCTGCCATGTGAGAGCACAGCTATACGGCGGCCATAGACAAGCCAGGAAGAGGGCTTTCAGCAGAACCTGAATATGTTGTCACCCTGAACTGAGACTCCAGCCTCCAGATCTGTGAGAACCAAATCTCTGTGTTTAAGCCACCCAGTTGGTTGTTATAGCATTCTGAGGTAACTAATACAGGAATAACCAAAGTAGCTTGCTCATGAGCGTACTCAAGTGCTTCTATTAAAAGTGCTTTATAAGCAGTAGTTAGGACTTTAAATGAGTTGCAGCTATAAAGCAGAATTCCTGAGTGATAAGCACGTGGGTGTTTGCAATAATATCTTTAGATCCCTGTAACCTTGAGGTATTTAATATTAAGAATCAAAAAAATATAAATTATTTTGGCAGGAATATGGATTTGATATGGACAAGATTAAGATAGGATGGCAAATTAGAAGTTGATTTCACTTGTATGAGCCATGATTGCTATTCAACAAGAAAAGTGGCAGAAGACAAGGAGAAGAAGGAAATGATTCAAGGAGTACTTTGGGTATAAATTAACAGGGCGGGAGTTCCCATTGTGGCTTAGCAGGGTATAAACGCTACTAGTATCCATGAGGATGCAGGTTTGATTTCTGGCCTCATTCAGTGGGTTAAGGATCTGGCGTTGCCCTGAGCTGTGGTGTAGGTCACAGATGTGGCTGGATGCCTGGTCCTGTCTATGATTTAGGCTAGCATTTGCAGCTCCAATTCGACCCCTAGCCTGGGAACTTCCATATGCTGCAGGTGCAGCCCTAAAATAAATAAATAAATAAATAAATAAATAAATAAATAAATAAATAAATACATACATACATACATACATACATCAATACATAAATATACAAATAAATAAATAACCAGGAGAAGAAGGAAGGAAGGATGGTACCTATGTTCCAGATCCCCCTGTAAAGAGCAGTACCAAAGGACTACTGAAGTAGGTCCTCTTTACAGCAGATTGCTTCAAGTATTTCCATTTCAAGCTCACAACTGAGAAGGAGCAGAAACCATTCCTCTTGTACACTTTGTGATTTTTGATTTTGGCATTTAATTTTGAACATTTGATTCTATGCAGATTATAGAAGCACACATACACATTTGTGAATGAGTGATACATTCACAAATTGGACAGAAGCCCATGGTTAAGAAAGGTGGATACTCATGATAAGTTTGGAGGGTGGGAAGGTTTACAAGGAGATGAAGCTCTAGGCGGTCCAAAAGGACAATGATATTCTCAGTACAGCTGCAATCCATTAAAATCCCTGCTGCAGAGGTGGTGTTTAGTCTAAATCTGTCAGGTAGGTTTTTCAAGATCACAGCCAAAGACAGTCCTTGAGTAGTAGTTCTCATCACATAAATTAGATAATGTACTAGTGGAAACCTAACGTAAAATGTATACCTAATATTTTTATTTAATGAAAATCAATTAAAGAAATAAACATCTTATGGTTTCCTAAATGCTTTTTTATTTTCAAGTTTATAATAATTATTGGAAAAAAAATTTAAGTTTGCCAAAATAGCTGTAACTACTTGCTTGGCCATGGCAGTATTTAAAGTGATGCATTCTGTAAGGGAGAAGCAAAGGAATAAAAAAGGAAAACAGAGGGGTGAAGATGTAATGCAAGTCGAGCTATCAGAAAAAAATTTCTCTGTGCTTTGGCAAAAGCCACGTCTTTTGCATGTTTGGATGAATTCAGCGTCTGTGTTTGACAAATACTTAGGAGAAGGGAGACATCACCCTTAAGAAAAGATAAGAATAGGAGTTCCCTTCGTGGCTCAGTGGTTAATGAATCCGACTAAGAACCATGAGGCTGCGGGTTCGATCCCTGGCCTTGCTCAGTGGGTTAAGGATCTGGCATTGCCGTGAGCTGTGGTATAAGTTGCAGACGCGGCTCGGATCCTGCGTTGCTGTGGCTGTGGCGAAGGCCGGCAGCTACAGCTCCTGCTAGACCCCTAGCCTGGGAACCACCATATGCCGCGGGTGCGGCTCTAGATAAAGACAAAAAGAAAAAAGGAAAAGATAGAATAATAATTATACTTCTGTGTACTAATTTAAGTTTACCTTCTGTAATTTTAGTGTTCTAAATATTTAGGAAAGAACATGAACCTGTGAATAGTAAATACCTATTAGTGAATAAAAGTCCCTTTTTTCCTATGAAATCTAGCATATCGTTATCCTGGTTATTTTATTATTGACCAAGTAGGCAAGTCTTATTTTTAATTGATAATTTATCTTATTAAATTACCTGGACTCTTGTGTCTTTAAGTAACTACAAATGTCACCATCTTTCAAATTATTAGTTTTATTTAACACCATCGTTAAGTCATGACAGTCCGATTTGGTCGTTATTAAGTTATTAGTCTGGTATAAAAAGTACTACATGGTTAGTTTTCATTATTAAAATGCAATAAAAAATAATATTATCATTTACATACTGTATGTCTTAGTGATGGAAACATTTTATTGGTTCTCCCCTCTCTGTTATATTAGACTACATAAAAATCTGAAATGTGTATCACACCATCAGGGGATTCTAATATAATTTCTAAGCTTCGTGATTTTATTGTTTATACTGTTTCTATAGTTGGCTAAGTTGACAATTAAAATTAAATATTTATACACATATTTATTTAATGCCATCTACATCCCATGGATTGTTCTCTTCACTGGGAGCAGGAGGGACTTGATATATAAGCAGAAGAGACAGACACTGGCAGCTACAGCTTCAGTGATGTCAAGCATTACCCAGTTTTTCCTTCCCTCAAGTTCCCAATTGAGATGCTTAAATAATAATATCACCAAAACTTGTATATCTTTCTCTTAAAACAATAGTTATGCATGCATTAGCTTACTTGAACCCGCACAATCACACTGTGAAACATTGGGAAGGGAAAGGCTTAAACCCAATTCAGCTCAAAAGCACAATTCATAAACTGGACTATCTAACTAGTAAATATTGAAACCAGGATATAAACCATCTAATTCTAGATTCTGTTTTTTTTTTAAGTTTTAAATCTAATCAACGTTTTCAGAGGAACTCATTATGATTAATAGCATTGTTATAAAAAACCCCATACAATTAGCTAAAGATAAACAAAATTTAAGAGAGTTAAAAGTTAATATAAATGCTCAGCAATAAGGGGAACACTTAGGTAAACTGCTTGTCTTGCTGGAAACGAAACAATAAATAAAATAATGGAAAATTTGAAGTACACACATATTTAGACAGGAGATATTTTAAGAAAAATATTCAAGTTTGTTGTTTGTAGGGAATATGGTGTATTGGTATATTTCTGAGAGAACTGTCTACAGGTAAAAACTTTTAAAAAGCAGTTGATAATATGCCCTGTACCATATACTCTGTATAATTCAAAAATAAGGAAAGTCCGTGTTCATGAGAATGTATTGCTGGTAGCAATGGTTAGGTATTAGAAGTAAGGTGTTCCCAGTGTAGTGCAGCAGGTTAAGGATCCAGCTTTGCTGCACCTTTGGCATAGGTCAACAGCTATGGCTGGGATTTGATTCCTGGCCCAGATGCAGATGGAGGAGAGTGGAGGGGAGGAGGTAATACAGTGTTCAATAGTGAAAAAATATAAATTAGTTATCTATAAAATAATATACTTTCATTTAAATGGTGATTGCAGATACTGTGAAGCAACATGGAGGTGTTTATTGCATAATACAAATTAGAAAACAAATGATGTGTATGTTTATTGGGATTGCCACATTGCAAAATTATATGCAAGAATATTCTTGTAATGTAGAAAGAAAATTAATACTTACATTAAGCTAGATGTAATTATAACTTTTTTCCCTCATTTTTCCAACAACTGTATTATTGCAAAATCTTTAAAGGGAGCACAGCAGGTATAATCATAATCTACATTGCAATCATGCTAAAGCTTGAGTTTCCTCTCTTGATCCTCAGTATCAAGACACCACTAAATTTGGACACTCCAGCCTCATATGGATCTCCTCAATTTGTCTATTGTGTTCCCTTACTCCTGCTCGCATGCGCAGGAGCAGGCCACTATCTTTGCTTTGAATACACTAACAGTCTTCTTCCACTATTGCTGTTCCTTCCCTTTCTAGAGTCAATGCTAGCTGGCCTCTCTCTCCTGTAGAGAAAGTATACTGCTTTCCTGCCATAGGGAAACTGTTTTCCATTCTCCACTGGTTTATGCTTTTCTCACCTCTGAGCTCTCATCCCAAGTTCCTTCTTTTCCTTTCACTGCTAACACTTCAGAACTCACTTAAATATTTATTGTTCCTTCCAAGATTTTTTGAAGGCTCCTCTTTCCACTTGTGATTTCTGGAGTGTTTGAAGTCCCCACTTTTGGCTCTTTTATCTTTTCTATCTTTCCTCTCTCCTTAGCCATTTTTCCCCAATTTCATAGCTTTGACTTTTATCTAAATTCCAAGAATTCCCAAATTTATCTCCAGCCCCAACCTCTCACATAAGCTGCAGACTTGAACTCATCATTGCCTCTGTAACATCTCAATATGTAATGGCTGTCCTTAATTTTTCATGTTCAAAAATAGCTCATGATTATCTACCCCATCCTCAAAAAACCACTTCCCTCTTATTCTTCATCTTTGTGGATGACATCATGGTTCACCTGATTGCTCAAGTCTAAAATACAGGTGACTTTCTTGTATCTTTGCTTCCCCTAAAAAACATTAAATTGATAGCAAATAATTTTTTCTCTCAACTTTCAAAATGGATTCCAGTTTGATCGCTTCTTGCCAGATGCACTGTCATCACTCTTTCCCAAGCTATTAACACTTTTTCCTTGTCTAAGAGAGTAGCATCCTGAATTGTCTCCCTGCTTCTTCTCTTGCCTGCTCTCTGCCTAGTCCCCCTATATGACTGAGAGGGTTCTTTTCAAAAAAGTAAATATGACCACTTCGTTCACCAGGTTCAAGTGTGTTAATGACTTCCCATCACACTTAGATCAAAGTCTGGATGTGTTACCATGGTCTCCAAGGTTCTACAATTTCTGGATCCCAGTTATCCCTCTGATCCCACCCCAGACCACTCACTCCAATGCCCTTGTGCTCCAACAATAAGGCTCTTGCCATTCCTAGCACACACCGAGCTCTTGTCTGTTTCAAAGACTTTCCACTCGATGCTTTCTTTGCTTGGAATACTATTTCCACAAACTCTATGCGTCTTATCCTTCATGTCATTCTTAACTTCTCATGTCATTAAAATACCATTTCCTCAGGTTTTCCGTGTCTGTGCCATCTTACACACGCACACAAACACCCCAAGACAAGCCTCTTAAGCTTACCACATTCTACTTTATTTTCATCATAGAATTAACGTGCAGGTCTCTTGAAGGCAGGGTTTTTTGTTTTTATTCACTGATAAATCTTAAGCACTTGTTAGTGCCCCTAGCATATAGTAGATGCTCAAGAAATATGGGAAGATTGAACGAAAAGTTTTATGATTATATTATTTATTTGTGCGTTGTCTGTTTATCTTCATCAGAATGTAAGCTCTTGCTCACGTGTGTATTCTCAGTGCCTAGAACAACGTTAGGTATATAGTAGTCTCTTAAAAAATTGTTCGTAAAATGATGAATAAAAAGGCTTTCCTTTATTCCTTCATTCCTTTAATCCTGAAGTTAAAGATATTTTAATTTTACCTTTTTATGTTGATATGCAATTAAGCATTTTAAAGTCTTCTTGGGAAAATTAGATATCTGCTGTTAAAAAAAATCTTTTGATAGTATGCTGGCAAAAAAATCTTTAGAGGCAAAATTTGTGGAACTGTTTTCTACTTCTCATGGAAAGACATATAGAAAGAGCCTGTGAACTCTAAAATAGCTGTTCCTTACCATGTCTGCCAATTGTCCTTGATTATAGCATATGTCATTCATTTTTTTTTTATTTAAACTTGCCACTGTCCTTTACCAAAGAGCAGCTTACTATTCATTATATCTGGGGTATTTTTATGATTTATTATAATGGGGAGACTTGAAAATGCTGAATTGTAAAACTGCAGTGTTAAGAAGTTTCTACAGTCAAAATAATGACTCAACATTTCTGAGCCTTCTAAATTCAACTGTTTACTTTTTTGTCCAAATTCAGTGACCCATTTGAATCATTGGCTGTCTATATGCTTCATTTTTTTAAATAAGTTTTTGAAAGTGAGACTGCACATTGACATTTAGCATATTAAATAGGAATCTTTATATATAAATGATAATAAATGGGCCCTCTTTATAAAAGAAAAGCTATACATAGTTAAGCTTCGTACTCAAATATTAGGTTCACGGTATAAGTCTGAAATAATATTTTTTAAATTAACGTGCTTAAAGTTTTCATCATTGTGTCAGTGTCTAACTGGATTAATGAGTGTTATTATTAAGGTGATTCTATTACAGGTTCAAATATACCAAAACATATATTGGCACATTTGACTGCAAAGGAGACATTATAAATGAATCCTGTTTGAATATCATAGCAGGGATGACACTTGATTGCAGATCTACTTATTTTAGTGTCTTAGATACAGAATTAGCACAGAAAATCAAGTTTCAGGCTTGGATAAAATTTTGAGTTCAGCACATTTCTTTGTCTTAAGAAAGCAAGGATTTGGAAAAATTATGAAATTTTTCCCAAAATACTGAATTGGCTTCGAGACTTGCTTAGACTAGAGAATCAGTCAAATACCTAGTGGAAATGGTCTCCAGGCCATAAGAAAGCTGCTCTCAAGCTCCCTCTGTCTTGGTCTTTGCTGCTGAGAACCTCACACATTCCTGCTCAGGATGTGGTATAGCAAGGTCACGGCTGGGGTCAATTTCATCCGCTCTACCATCTACAGACCCCTTGTTACCTGTCACCAGCAGAGAGACAGCTATTTCTCTTCTCTTCTGCCTCTTTGTCATGCTTTATATATCCATTATTGTATTTAATACTGTGCACAGAAAGTGCTTAACAAATTATTTTTTTATTATCAATCTACAGTCATATTTTCTTCCTCTTCTTAGAATCTTTGAAGGTCCCTGTCACACAGCAGTTAATCAGTAAATGCTTGGATACATTTCGTTTTCTTACTTTAGTCTACTTATCTGAAGAAAGAAAAAAATTAAATTCCATTTTTTAAAAGCTTATTAGCTGTCACCTTAGAATATAATGTATAGCATATAAATGAAAAAGTAGGGCAGATAAATTTAGTTCCTTTGGACTTTAAAAAATACATGATCCTTTTTTTGCATAGCAAGCTGAAAATGCATGCTTTTGCTCTAATCCAATAAGGGAAAAATACATATATCCTCACCAAATCAGGGCTTTTAACAATACATTGTATGAATGTTTACTAGGGAGAATTTAAGGCAGTTTTGAATCTGTTGAAGATAGGATTTAGGATTATATTTCCTTTAATGGTGACTTTACTTGGTTTTCATTTGTCACATATAGGAATTTTTAAAATAGTAAAATAATGTTTATGTTAGTCCTTTGGAAGCTGGTGTGTTTGATGTTTGGAATTTTATTGTTACAGTAAGTATAACAATCTGTTCCCATTCTCTGTGACTATGTAAAAAGGGCTAATACAATAAATAACAAAATTGAGGTAAACAAGATTGAATGATCTGGTTGCTTGAGAAACCTATTTTAGAATTAGATAAGATGACTTTAAAATTGCATAATTCAGGAGTTCCCATTGTGGCACAGCAGAAAGGAATCCCACTCATATCCATGAGGATGTGGGTTTGATCCCAGGCCTTGCTCAGTGGGTTGGGGATCTGGCTTGCTGTGAGCTCTGGTGTAGGTCACAGATATGGCTTGGATCCCACGTCGCTGTGGCTATTTGCTAACAGCTGTAGCTCCTATTGGACCCCTAGCCTGGAAATTTCTATATGCCGTGGGTGCAGCCCTAAAAAGCAAAAAAAAAAAAAAAAAAAAAGGTAAAATTCTAAATGTAGTCAAAATATCCTTGGTTGAAAATATTTTATATTGAGGACTACAGTGACTGTGTAGATGATACTATGTTTAACATTACCCTGTATGTACAATATGGAACTGCCTATGATTTTTTCCTTTTATTTAGTATTCACTGATTCAATAAACATTTACTGGGTAATTGGAACATGAAATATAAAGCTAGCATTTATTGGATTACTAATACAAATACCTAACATAGTAAGCAAAAATACGTGTGTTTGTGTGTATATCTTCTGATAACAGCTCATCAAATTCATTACTTTATCAACTTTCAGCTAATAATAAGTGTAGATTCAGAAGGTTTAAGTATTATGTCCAATATAACAAAAGGTATTAAACTGATAGAGCTAGAAATATATATATATATATACATACACATAGTGCATACATATACAATACATACTTATGTATACACTGTTTTATACTGGAATCAAGGGGCTGGTGTGTAAAGAGGGCACTAGTGAAAAGCTTTTAGGTTAGAAATATCTAGCAATGAAGGAATACCATTTCCAGAAAGGAAATCCTTAGAATTTTGGTAACTATCATGATGTTTTGTGTTCATGGAGAAAATTTACTACTAAGATCATATGGTCAAATCAATAGATCCAAAACTGGCTGGAGGATCTGTAACCACAAAAAGGCAACCAGTGGAGTAAAGCTCTAAGCGAAATGCAGAGGTATCAGTACCCAAAAGCAGAGGTTCCACTGGCTTATAGAAATGCAAAATATCACAGAATAGAATACCCAACCCCAGAGGTGTTTTAAGACAAAGAAAATGTAAAATTCTCAGAAGCTGATTTTTACCCCACTTATTCATTAGGAACATCAAAGTAAGTACTTCCAACATCCAGAATCTTAAAACAAAAGAAGCAACAGGTTATACTCCCAACATCTAGAATCTTAGAACAAAAGAAGTAACAGGTTAAAGGTAAGAAAAGAAAGAAGGCAATAGAAGGCAGGAAGGAGGTGGGGAGGAAAAAGCAGATTACACTCTCCTCTAACAAGACTTCCCAGGTCATTTCTAGATGGATTTGTCAGTCCATAGTATTAGAAACAGTGGGTGCAAAACAATTCTTCTCTGACCCATTTTTGATAACTAACCTATCACTGGAGAGGAAAGTCCTAACATCAAATAGCAGGATGAAGTCTCTCTGGGTTCTTTGTTATTTATTTCCCCAAATGGTTATTTAGCTCCTGCTACATGACAGACAATCTGCTAGACTCTGGAGATACAAAAATTAAGCACATGGGAGGGCACTGACAAAGGAAAGCAGGAATCCATTTCATTTTATTTATGTATCTCTTGCAAAACCATTTTCACTGCCATTTTAATTTAACTGAAAAATAACCTGAAATTACGAGGCAGATTACTTAAAGAAGCAGTTAGTATTTGCAACAATGCCAGTCTGAGTTTTCTTACCACATCTGACTACATTATACTGCAAAAAAAAAAAAAAAAAGAAAGAAAAAGAAGATCCACACACAAACTGGATTCTGAGCTAGTATTTTATGTTATTCATAACCCCTGTTTCAAATTTGTGTCTACTTCAAAAATCTCTTCTATTTAGTAATTTTTGAGAATTAAATGTTAAAAATGTGTCATGATGTTAGCAATGATCAGACTTTTATCTTTTTTTTTTATTTTGCATCTCTTTGTGTGATTTTCCCCAAAGATCAAATGTTCCATGAGTTGGGGAGGGGATGCCTTGTAAACAAAAACATACTTTTCCAAGTAGAGTAGCGTCAGTTTTCACTACTCTCTACCTTCAAAACTTCTTAATATGTATATGCCATTAAAAATTACCTGCAGTCTCCCTGTCTACATTAGTGAATGATGCCTATCTCAGAGGATTAAATGGCATAATAAAATTTTGACATACTTGCCACAGGTAAAAACTTAAGACCAGAACTGATTAAGAGGAACTAGTTCTGAGTAAAAGTTCAAATCCTAAGCCAAAAGTTGGTGAAATACATTTGAAATAATTAAATACTTTAGGAATTTTGTGCCCTAGGAGAAATCTTAAAATTCAGATAAGCTAATTATGCTCCAAATACGGATAATAATAATAAAGGAACAAGATCCGTTATGGAAAGTAATTTGTTAGAGTAGCAAAACTGTATAATGAGAGTAGAGATCCAAGTTTTAGTTATAAATCTGAAAGCCTTTACATATCATATTTTCCCTTCTGAAAGAGATTGTCCTCATCTATAAAAAAGAAAACCGTATTAATTCTCCAACTTTGTACTTCCAGACCTAAGAGTCTGTCGTGTGCTCTCTTGTGTTGTCTATTTCCTCTAGTCCTTCTTCATCATATATACACTTGAATAAATTCCTAAGTTGAATATATTCTTTCTTATTTCAAACTTTTTTTTCAGTTCCATCTTTCAATAGAAAGTTGTAAGCAGCTCCATTACAACTGACAATGAAGAATGGCTGTAGAAAAACTAGTTTTTTTTTTTTTGGAAACATAGCAAATCATGCATATATGGTTGGCTTAGATTTCTTCAGTTACATGAACTAATTTAGATAAAAATCTTAGGGCATTTATAGGCATATTGTAAGGAATCAATATTAATTGTCATTAGTATTAGTAGTATTAGATTGAGTACTAATTTATAGTTTTGGACAAAATTTAAACTATTTACTGTATATTTACTATACATTTTCATTCATAATTAAGGAGTTTTAATTACAGTAAATTTGAAAAAATAGGAATATATAAAACATCAAGAATAGCTTCTATTAATAGTTATATACTATTTTATATTTTCCTATGTACATATGTTCCTATGGAGACATTTGTATAAACTATTTAGAAACCTAAATAAGTTTGATGATATGTAGTCCTTGTCATAAATATCATTTAATAGGCAAATTTTTTGGCTACACATTATTTTTTAAGCAGATGTATCATAATTTATTTTTGTATTATTAGACGAAAAGTAGATTGCTAAACTTACAATCTAAGATTACTTCTGCTTTTTCAATTTGATTAATAATGCTGTAATGAACATCATTTCATTTGTATATTTGTCTGTGTTTACATATATATGTCCATGTACATGTGTGTATATTTACTTGCTACAAGTAAAAACTTAAGACCAGAATTGCAGAGTCGAAGTGTAGGCTTCTTACTGAAGAAAGTCTTTTTGTAATGAAATAGTTTGAATGCTCATTCATTATAACCAAAATGGCAAATTTTTATCCCTAAGTCATCATCAATTTTTCTTTCCAATTTATGTGAGAGAATATAGTTGTATGCATCTCAGTTCTACATGCAATTTGTATACCAAAGAACTGATTTGGAGGATATACAAAACAACCTAAAGGTTAAATGAGCAATTATAAAAGATGGGTTTTTGAAGTTAGCAGCATGAAGCCCTTGTGTATAATGAAATAATAAGTTCAGAGTAAACCAACATTAAATAAAAAGGAGACCCAATTGAAATCAACTATTAAGCTCTTTTATCTTTAGAGAATATTTACTGGATTTCTATAAAATGGAACATTCTTTTTGTACAACACTTGGAAGGAGATATAATTTTCAGTGATTTTGTCTCGTGAATTGGATTTAGCTCCCCACCCCAAATTCCTGTGTTGAAGGCTTAACATCCAATCTGACTATACTTAGAGAGATAGTGGGGTAATTAATGTTAAATGAGGTCATAGGGTGGGGCCCTATTTTGATGAGCCTGGGACCTTTATAAGAAGAAGGAGAGAGACTAGAGATCTCTTTATCTCTTTATCTCTCTCTGCATGCACAGAGCAAGTCATGTGAGGACATAGAAGAAAAGTTGTCTGAAAGTCAGGAAGAGAGCATTTACCAGGAATCAAATCTGTAGGCACCTTGGTCTAGGACTTTGAAGCCTCTAGAACTGTGAGAAAACACATTGCTGTTATTTAAGTCATCCAGTCTTGCTTTATTATTTGGGTAGCCTGAGCTGACTAACATACCATGTAAAGTCTGTCTGTAAGCTTGTCAATAATTCAACCCAAAGCTCTTACAAAAAGAAATTCCTCTCTGTCTTACCTAAATTAAAACTGTAAATGGGATATAATATTCATAAATAAATCCATGCAGACTTGCATGAATATGTAGCCATTGTTCTTGTTCACAGGAAGAGACAGCTTCCTGGGGTTGGGTATCATAACTTTGGTAAAGACATCCCAGTCAGGAGTTTTACCATCTGGATTCTGGTGGAGTCTGTATGTTCCGTGTACCATTCAGATTCCTCCTCCATGAAGGACAGATTTCCCAACTGCTTATGAGCTGTCAGGCAGCAGCCTTATTAGAGCCTTCAGCTGTCAGCTCCTTCAGAGATTGCCTTGGCTGATGAAAGCTGCCACAGTCAAGATCAAGTCCTTTCCTGGTATGGCTCCCGTTGAGTGACTTATCAGCCCAGGGCAGTAGAGACTTGGTCATCTTGACCCACTTTGAGAAAATTAGAGTGGCTAGTGCAGAACTCTCTATGTGATGGCAGAGGCTATAGTTAGCCATATGGCTGCATGACTTCTCTCTGTGCCAAATCTCACTACCCACCCATCCCTTCCACAGGTGTTTCTCCCAAGGGCACATCTAAACAAACACCTTGCATGCTAAATTCCATTTTAGACTTGGATTCCCTAGGAACTCGACATGCAGGAGAGTGGATAGAAAAGGTTACAGTAATATTTGCAGGTGTTATAATTGTGCAACTGACTGATTGCTTTTGCTCAAAACAACCCCCAGAGGGAACTCATGTCCTTTATGCCAAGTCATTTGGCTCACAAAATCACAGACCTAGCACTTGTAGCACAGGACCATATTATGCTAATTTTCCCCATCCTAGTTGTGTAAAGTATATAAGAATTTAATAATAAATACCTCTTTCTTAAAATAACTGTTTTATCATTAGATTCATTATAGATCATTCTATTGAAAATGTAGACTATGATCAAAACTAGGTATACAGATAATCAAAGTGTACTTAGCGATCCAGTGATTTAAAATTTAAATTGCTGTTGAGATGTTTTTCACATAGGTGCAATATTCACAAAGTACAAAATCCCATTCACTTATACATTCTGTTAGAATGTTTGAGACCCGTTTTCTTCATTTATCTTCTCATTGTTCTCTTTTCTCCTCCAAGAATCGGTCCCTCTATCCCACCCCCAAAGCCAAAGTCCAAGTTCTTTCCTTCTTGGCCGTGTCTTCAAACTCATTTTCTTACTGTGTGGCCTTGATCACTTAATTTCCCTGAGCCTTAGTTTTCTTTTCTGTAACACAGGAGGAAAATATTTAGCTACCATAGCTGTGGTAAACATTAAGTGAGATAATACATGAAAAATGCAGACCATGGTTCTTAAAACATACCAGATACTTAGCAATTTTTTTTCTCTGTTTCTTCCTGTGAGAAAAACTGTGAAAGGCTATTAAGATAGAAAATCCCCTAGAACACATTGCAAGTAAATGGGAGATGAATTGAGGTGGAGGCAATCTTTCCCCTTTGTAATTAAACTCCTAATTATTGCACATTTACTAAATACCTATGTAAACAGTTTTGGGCAAGATAAAGACTCGATTCAAGGAGCTTACCAAATAATGAAGAAATTATAAACAAGAAAATAGCAGCATGGAAGGAAATAGAATGGTGATTGTGGAGGTGGGAAGAATGAGATGGGACAGTGCATTCTTTATTCATAGCTATGTTTCTTAAAAATAGCATTCAGAGGGAGAGCTAGGTTGCCACCTTTGCATTAACAGAAAGCAGTGTTGACTGTAGACACAAGGGCCTTGCTTCCACAGTAGGGATTCTTTTCCCAGCATAAATACAAAGGCTTAGCCAAGGAGAATTAAAAAATATCTCTAATTAACCACCAAGCACATTCCCTGACTAAAACACCTGGCTTTTCTAAGCCTGACACATGTCTTTGTAGTGCTGCTAATAATGCATAAATGATTAAAAGAAAACATGTGTCACAGTGGTCGCTTTGTTGAAATAGGAATTATTGTTAATTGAGAGGAAAAAAAGGCATAGCTCCATGAACTATTATCCCAAACATAAGCATGACTGTGTGTGACAAATGCAAATGTAGCCCTTTATGTGACTCTTCACCCTGCCCCTGTTACAAAGGACTTTCCATTCTCCAGTGAGTATCATAGATTCAATACAGTTTACTGGAAACCTCTTGTCTTTGACGTAGACAAGAATGTTATTTCCCTGAATTATTCTCTTTCCTGTTATAGAAAGCAATGTAATTACACAGCATGGTGTACAGTATCATTTTGATAAGGAAGAGATAAGCCTTGGTTTATGATAGAATAACATTCTTTTTGATTCAGTAGAGCATGACGGCAATATAAATAAATTCTTTTTTGATTTATCACCAGGAATAAAAAAGTTACCAAACCAAAAAAAGGGAAAGGGAGGGTAGGTAGAGGGCATTTTGTCCAAAGCCTGAAAGCTGTACACATAGTAGAAGACGAAATGGTATCTCATTGTCTGACTAACTTCACTTAGCATGATAATTTCTAGGTTCATCCATGTTGCTATAAATGCTGTTATTTTGTTCCTTCTAATGGCTGAGTAATATTCTATTGTGTATATGTACCACATCTTTATATGCTCCTCTGTCGATGGACATTTAGGTTGTTTCCATGACTTGGCTATTGTGTAGAGTGCTGCAATGAACATTGGAGTACATGTGTCTTTTTGAGTCGTGAATTTCTCTGGATAGATGTCAAGGAGTGGGGTTACTGAATCACACAGTAATTCTATTTTTAGTTTTCTAAGGAATCTCCATACTGTTTTCCACAGTGGTTGCACCAATTTACATTCCTACCAACAGTGAATAGGGATCCTTTTTCTCCACACCCTCTCCAGCACTTATTGTTTGTAGACCTTTTGATGATGTCCATTCTGGCTGGTGTAAGGTGGTACCTCCTAGTGGTATCGATTTGCATTTCTCTAATAGTGAGTGATGTTGAACAATGCTACCACTTACATGTGGAATCTAAAGAAAGGACACATGAACTTCTTTGCAGAACAGATACTGACTCACAGACTTTGGAAAATTTATGGTTTCTAAATGAGACGTTGAGGGGTGGGGAGATGCACTGAGGGTTTGGGATGGAAATGCTATAAAATTTCGTTGTGATGACTTTTGTACACCTATAAATGTAGTAAAATTCATTAAGCAATTTAAAAAAAGATGAAATTAATGAAGGAGAGATGGGGTAACAGATTGAATATATGCTTCGTACTCTGTTTTTCCCCCTGTTTACTCATTACAATATTTAATAGACAGAGAACTTGAAACTCAAATAACTTGTTGTCTGACCAAGTTGACCTACCTGGTAAAGTTTTTAGTATGAGCCAAAATCTGGCACAATCTGAAGACCCTCCTTATTCTTATATGTCCCAGGTTTCTGAACAATCTTTCCTTGTTTCTTAAGAAAATTGTTAGTAATCCTTCTAGCGATTATCCTGAAGCAAATCCATCATGGTCTGCAGCTTGAGTATCTGTGACTTCAGTGTTTACTCGAACATCTCCACCACAAGGTTAAAGAAACATGATGGTTAGGAGTTCCTGTTGTGGTTCAGAGAGTTAGGGACCACATGTAGTCTCAGTGAGGATGCGGGTTTGATCCTTTGCCTGGTTCTGTGGGTTAAGGATCTCGCCCTGCTGCAAGCTGTGGTGTTGGTCACAGACATGGCTCAGATCCTGTGGTGCTGTGACTGACATAGACTGGCAGCTGCAGCTCTGATTCAGCATATGGGAACTTCCATATGCTGCAGGTTTGGCCTGAAAAAGAAAAAAAAAAGAAAAACAAAATGTTATGGTTAAAGAAGAAAAGACATTTGATAAGCCCATCTTGGTTCTTTAATTCAAATCAGAGTTGATCTTTCCTAGACACAGAAATCTTCCTATTTTCCCAGATTTCAGTGTAAGTAGAATTTGACATACTCTTCTGTTCGGTCAAAAAGTATGCAATACAGTATTTTTCCCTCAATTCCCTAAACATGAGACCCTCCCTCCTGTTCCCAGGCTTTTACTTGTGCTGTTTCTTATGCCTGATGAGTTTCTTCCTTCTGAGTACTCCCCTCTACCAATGCATACACACTCGTGGATCCCAGCTCTTCTTTTAGATCAGCATTTTTCATCACATCAGAACAAAAGGCAAGAAGAGATCTGCTCTTTCCATTCTAGGAAATTCTAAGTACTAGAGAGCTCTCTTGTTTTTTTTTATTACATTGAACACAGTTGTAATTTTACATTTATTCATGCAAATTTTTATTTATGCTGTCTTCTCATAAACTCCACAAGAATAGAGGCTATTTGTTTGTGTTATTTTGATACTTCTCATTGCATCCCCAGGATGTAGCTTTACTAAAAGCTTAAGTGAATGAAGAATAGTTTCAATAAGTTTTTCTTCCTTTCCCAGAAAACATACTACCATGGGAAAGCTGTGTTCCACCTTTCTCTTAGTAACTGAGTAACCTTGTTATATATTGAAAAGATCATGAGATTCTGCATACTCTTGAGTTTGAATCCTAGGACTGACACTTCATGTATGACTTTGTGTAATGCATTTACTTTTGAAGACTCTGATTGCTCCTTTATTAAAGTGGATATAAATTCATATCTCACAGGATTGTTCTAATGCTTGAGATATTGATACA
This sequence comes from Catagonus wagneri, assembly GCA_004024745.2. NCBI lineage: Eukaryota > Metazoa > Chordata > Mammalia > Artiodactyla > Tayassuidae > Catagonus > Catagonus wagneri. Next base: position 1,389,178 of record PVHT020000037.1, read on the forward strand.
TCATAAACAGTTAGCAGGTATGAGTTTCCTAACTCTATACCCATGTTTTTCTTCTTACAAATAAAGCTGATGAGTATGCGAGTTTTTGAATCGGCAGTGTAGTCACTGCCTCCATAGCATAAACTGGCTTCTGGATATTCAGTTTGACATAGGTTCCTTGAGATCAAATGTTTGTCTCCTCCTGGAAGTCATCCTTGGCTAAAGTCATCCTTGGCTAAAATAGTCATCCTTGATGACTAGTTTAATCTCTGCCCTTAGTCTCTTTTGCTCCAACCACATAGTATTTTTTAATTCTATTTTTCATTTCATCATAATTGTTCAGAAAATGTGTGTTCTTCTTTTGTTCACTTAACCAGGAACCCTGCTTGGTTTTGTGGGGTGAAACAAAAGTGAGGTTCGCAAAAACTCGACCTTTTATCTTGCAGTCTATTGGCACAAACAAAGGTTAAACTAATACAGTAACAGGTCCATATAAATAAATAATCCTAGAACTCATATGTATGGTATGGTTACTATGCATTAAACACTGTGTAAACAACAATGGTTCATATCTTTCAGGAAAAAAAAATCCAAATGCCAAGCTATGATATGAAAGGGGACGACGGTGGGTTCTGGAAAACTGCCAAGTCCTAAGGGTGGTAGGTATATGGAAGAGATGAAGAAGTTGAACCTGATTAGATGGAAATCTGAGCTAGATCATAGGGGCTCTGCCAGTCATTCTTTAAAATTTGTTTATTTGTCTCCTAAAAGCAGTATTACAACAGCCAAAAACTTTAGCAGAAAAAGTAACACAAACTCTTGCTTGTTTAAGAAAGGAAAAGCTTGTCTCACAAATATTGTCTTTCTCTCAAAACCATGCCTTCTCTTAAGGCAGGGGCCATGTTTTCTCCTTTTGTGCATTTCCCCAAGAACTTAAAAGTTAATAGGTACAGAATAGTCTTCAACGCATTACACGTACCTTGTAGAGCAGGCAAACTAACATTTGCATTCCCAATATGATTTACAAGCTGTTACAAATAAAGGAACAAAGTATTAATTATTTCAAGTGTTCATTAGAGCTCTACAGGCTTGGAGAGCTTTTATATAGATTGAAAGATTTGTTCTCTCTCTAGATAGGATGGGAAAGGGGGAAACTAGACATGAAATATGTACTTTGAAAAATCCTGGTTGGGTTTATAGACATGGCCAACCTTGTAAGTACTTTTAAAATTTGGGCTGTATGGAAACCAGAGGCCTCCAGGGAATCCTTGAGTCTTATTCTGTCCAGTCATATTTTTATACTTTAATATCCTCAAGATCTTGTCAAGAAGATGAATGCTGATGTACCAGCATCCTGAGCTAAAGACAGAGCTCAAACATCTAAGCAATTGATACATTTTTTATCAGACTAGACAATAGCCATAAAATAAAATCAGACCAAGAGTCTGTAACACCTTTTTTTTACTAGTTCGGTTACACAATGATTCAATGATTTTACCATATCATTTTAAAGAAACTGAAGAAACGAAAGGGGCATGTGGAGACAAGATATTCCTGTCATGAAACGCACATCTTGAAATTAGGAAAGGACAATGTGAAAAATTGTCATACTGTGATGAAAAAAAAACAATGTTTAGAGCAAGGAGCATAAAATTCTCCTCCTACCGCTTTCCCTCCTCTCTCTCTCTTCCTCCCATCCCTCTTTCTCTCCCTCTCCTTTCCTCTCTCTCTCCTTCTCTGTGTCTTGTTTTATTTTTTCTTATACTGTCTCACTCCATTATATTCAGTACTCATAAGCTGATGTGGGGATTCTTTACATTTCCTATAACATACAATTCTTAATCACTTATTATATGAAAGTCATTGTGATCAACATTAGGGAAAGAAGATAAATTAGATTACATTAGTGAAAAAAAGATAAATTAGACTGTGAGTTGTGGAGAGAAACTGGATATAAATTTCCTTTGTACTTAAAGGAACTGGCAGTGCTTAATTAAGTTTCATGAAATGAAAACAGTAAGTACTAAAAATGGAAGGGAGTTCCCATTGTGACTCAGTGGGTTAAGAACCCAACATTATATCTCTGATGATGTGGATTAGATCCATAGCCACACTCAGTGGGTTAAGGATCTGGCATTGCCACAAGCTGTGGCATAGGTCTCAGATGTGGCTTGGATCCCATGTTTCCAGGGCCTCAGCTACAGCTCCGATCAGTTCCTCAGGAACTTCCATATGGCAGGCTGTGGAAAAAAAAAAAAAGTATCCCTTTGAATTAGAGGTGGTGTCACCTGCTCTAGAAACTCCATTGAAAGATTAATGTGTTGGCCTAGTATAGGAAGAAGGGCAGAAAGATGACAAAGACAATAGGGAACAGTTGAGGAAACAGTATATTTCTACTGAAAAAGAGAAGAGATTACTAGAGGATAAAACTGATGTCTAAAAATATGTGAATATTAGTCACAGGGAAGAATCTAAACTTATGTGTAGCTCTCATGACAGGAAATAGATAAAACCAATGGGTAGATACTTCAGGTGGTCAGATCTCTGTCTAGATCAAAGCCCTTTATTATGAGTACTGCCTGGTAATGGAATGGATTCCTAAGAGGGAGATCTGTACCTGTGGTTGAAAGTGTTGAAGAGGTTAGCTGGCCAGTTGTTGAAAATATTGCAGAAGTGTTTTCAAAATTGAGTAAACTGGAGACAGCATGTAAGATTGCATCTAGTCCTAAGATTCCAAGATCATTAGGCAATTTATTGAGGGTATCCCTTCTACTGGACAGAGCTAGAACACCCAGACATTTTCTTAGGCTTAAGCCATTTGAGACCCTGAAAACTACAAGAGGCCCTACTGGGAGTCTACTAGGAAGATGAGAGGAGAGGAGCTTCAGCTTGTTGGCTGGACATGTCAAGTCTCCCTCTTACGGCAGTCCAGGCGGCAGGTCACACAGCCGTCCAGAAGCTGTCTTCTTTCCATATGACCCCTTCGGGTCCAAGAAGACAAGATTGCTGGGTAGGGAAGTGCTCTGGTTTAGAAGCTTCTTATCCTGGAAGAGCCAATATCTGTCTTAACACAATAGCTTCTAGAGTCAGCAAAAGGGACATATTAACACAGTACATGAGTTACATAACACTCAGAGAATCCCCGAGCACAGTGTACTCATCGTGTATTTATAGTTTATAGTTCTTGCCAGTCTAAGTGTAGTTTAACACTCAGGGTCATTTCTTAACATTAGCTATGCTGCCCAGAAACATGTTGACTTTCTAACTCTCATCAGCTTTTTCAGGGAAGAAGAGCTAGAGAATTAACTCAAGGTAATGGTCTCATGCAGCAAGGGTAGTATTTTGTTGACACCTTGTCTACAGTAGCATTTAGAAACGTAACATAACTACATTTTAAAGCACTTCCTACAATGTCGGGGCCTCTGCCAAGCAACTTAAATACAAGATTTCATCCACTCCTCAAAGCCTACCTATGTCCAGCTGATTTTTCCCATTACTTAATGAATGTATTACAATTATAAGTGTACACAAATCATCGCAACTCAGTTTTTATAGCATTTCCATCCCCAACCCTCAGTGCATCCCCCCACCCCCAGCTGATCTTCTTATACCCATTTTATAGACAAAAAAAATTGTCTTGAGAGAATAAGGAACTTTATAAGGTAACCCAGCCAGCTAATAAGTGAGAGTCTGAATTTGAATCTGGTTTTATCTCTCTCCAGAGTCTCAGCTCATAACCACGTGTTTACTCACCAACTATGTGTTTACCTCCAGCTCTGTGTCAAGGGCTTTGCTAGGAGGTAGGGGTAAAGAATTGAACAAGACACATATAAAGCCTATGTTTTGCATATAACAGTAACCTGTACTGAATATTTACAGATTGGAAATGCCTAAGTGCTAAGTTATATTAAAGAAAAGTATCTCTATGCCCGGAATGTGAGCAATAAGGTATTATATTAAATAATTAACTTCTCATGGAGTTCCTACTGTGGTGGAATGGGTTAAGAATCCTGCATTGTCTCCGCAGCAGCATGGGTTGCTGCTGAGGTGCAGGTTTTGTTTCATTTTGTTTTTGAATTATGGTTGATTTACAATATTGTGCCAGTTTCTGCTGTACAGCAAAATGACCCAGTCATTTGTATATATATCTATATATATATATCTATATATATATCTACATATATATATAGGTATAGATAGATAGATAGATAAATAGATAGATAAGCAATGAGGTCCTACTGTATAGTACAGGGAAGATAGACCATAATGGAAGATAATACAATAAAAAGAGTGTGTGTGTGTATGTGTGTGTGTGTGTGCATGTGTGTGTATACAGCTCATTGCTTATCCATTCTAAATATAATAGTTTGCATATACTAACCCCAAACTCCCAGTCCATCCCACTACCTCCCTCTCTCCCTTGGTAACCACAAGTGTGTTTCTATGTCTGCGAATTTTTTTCTGTTTTGTAGACAGGTTCATTTGTACCATATTTTAGATTTCACATGTAAGTGGAATCATATGATATTTGCCTTTATCTTTCTAACTTCACTTAGTATGAGAATATCCAGTTGTATCCATGTTGCTACAAATGGCATTATTGCATTCTTCTTATGGCTAATATTCCATTGTATATATGTACCATAAATTCTTAATCCATGCATCTGTTAGTGGACATTTAGGTTGTTTCCATATTTGATTCCCAGCCAGGCACAATGGATTAAGGTTCCAGAGATGTCATAGCAGTGTCATCGGTCCCAGTTACACCTAGGATTTGATTGCTAGCCTGAGAACTTTCATATGACTGCATGTGCCCCCCACCCCCCTGCAAAACAACCAAACAAAAAGCTTCCAAAATATGATGAATTAGGGTGACTAGTACCAGCACACAAACTTTACTTCTTCCTTAGAACTGATTACAAAAAAAAAAGAGGCAAATGAAGCCCTGACTTACTAATTCCTTGAGTCATTGTATTTTTCCTCACATAATCTTGGAAGCGTTTATGCAATTATTTATTACTATCTCACTAGAAAAATAAATACACTATTGTCCACCTCATTATATTCTTTTGACATATAAAAGTTAATTTAATAATTTTTCTCTATTAATTTTGTATCCTGCAACTTTACCAAATTCATTAATGAGCTCTAACAGTTTTCTGGTAACAGCTTTAGAATTGTCTTATATAGTTTCATGTCATCCACAAACAGTGACAGTTTTTCTTCTTCCTTTCCAATTTGACTTCCTTTTATTAATTTTTCTTTCATGATTGCCATAGCTAGGACTTCCACAATTATGTTGAATAAAGATGGCAAGAATGGGCATCCTTATCTTGTTCCTGATCTTAGTGGAAATTCTTTCAGTTTTTCACCATTGAGGTTGATGTTAGCTGTGGGTTTGTCATATATGGCTTTTATTATGTTGAGGTAGCTTCCCTCTTGATCCACTTTCTGGAGAGTTTTATCATTAGTGAGTACTGAATTTTGTCAAAAGTTTTTCTGCCTCTATTGAAATGATCACATGATTTTTATTCTTTGGTTGATGTGGTGTTGTACTGTACTGATTGATCTGTGGATATTGAAGAATCCTTGTATCCCTGGAATAAATCCCACTTGATCATAGTGTATGATCCCTTTCATATGTAGTTAGATTCGGTTTGCTTGTTGTTGAAGATTTTTGTCTTTGTTCATCAGTGATATTGGCCTGTAATTTTCTTTTTTTGTGTGTGGTGTTTTTGTATAATTTCAATATTAGGGAGATGATGGCTTCATCGAATGAGCATGGGAGTGTTCCTTCCTCTGCAATTTTTGGCAGAGTTTCAGAGGGTAGGTGTTAACTCTTCTCTAAATATTTTGTAGAATTCACCTGCAAAGCTATCTGGTCCTGGACGTTGATGGAAGTTTTTTTTGTTTGTTTGTTTGTTTGTTTTGTATTATAGCTGGTTTACAGATTTCTGTCAGATTTTCCAACTGCACCATGTGGTGACCCGATTACATGTACATATATGGATTTGTCACATGTAATTAGATATAGTTCCCCGTGCAATACAGTTGGAGCTCCTTGCTATTCCATCATTAAAGCACTAGTTATCCCCATTCCCTCCCACCCTTCGCCCACCACTCCCCCACCCCCTTGGCAACCACAAGTCTGTTCCCCAAGTTCGTGATTTTCTTTTCTGTTGAGATGTTCATTTGTGCAGTGTTTTAGACTCCAGTTATAAGAGATTTCATATGACATCTGTCTTTCTCCTTCTGACTTGCTTCACTCAGTATGAGGGTTTCTAATTCCATCCATGTTGCTGCAAATGACATTATTTTA
>PVHT020000037.1:1399711-1443880 GCA_004024745.2 Catagonus wagneri
TATTTTTGGTGTAGGAGTTTGACTATTTGCTGTCTATTTCTTTGGAATGAGCAGGCTGTTATCTCAGTGGTACTCTGAGTGTTCTCTGTGAGAGTGTAGGAATGGCTAAAGTCGACAGTGGGAGCCTAGTCTCTACACTCTCAATTGCAGGAAGGTGGCGCTGTCCACTCCTAGTTGCCTAGCCCTGGGACGTGGTCGCAAGCTCTAGGCAGATCTACCAGGTGTCTTAAGCATTTGGCAATAGCAGGTGCGGGAAATATGATTTCCCCTGGGAGTGAGAGCCGCGGGAAACTCGTGTTCAATTGCAAAGTCCTCTTTGAGGTGACTGGAACCACAAGTGGTACCCGTCAGAGGCTGGCTCAGCAGGCTGGCGTTTGTTCCACCCTTCCGCTGATGCTTTCTCATCTGTTGGGGCGGGCGGCAGCGGCTGGCGCCGGCCCTGCTCCTCTGTGAAAGCTAGCTCCGTGTGGTCGCGTACTGCTCCGCCCACCAGAGCTACCAATTCTGTGGGCTGACGCAGTCGCCTAGGTCCGTGGACCGGCCCAGGGCCCCGCCAACCCTGCCAGTGCTGGCTGGCGCAGGCGCCTGGGTCCACAACCTGGCACCACGCTCCGCCCACGGGCTTCAAGGCACGGCTCCGCTCCCGCCACCGCGGCTGCAGCCTCCACTGGCTCCTCCCCACTTCCGCTCTCTTTGGCGGGTCACTGTCGCCCCGCCCTGTGCACTAGTTCAAGTTGCTTACTATGGCGGCCAGCCCCTCCTCCTCTCCTCTTCCCTAACAATGGAGGTTTGCCTCCCCTGTGGGACCCGGCTTCCTCGGTTCCCTCAGTCCTGGTTTTGCTCTCCACAAATCTTAGAATATCGCTGTTCCTTGTCCTATTCCCGCAGCCGCCACGGCCACCGACCTCTGCCCTCTTGCAGGGACTAACCTTAGGAATCTGTGTCTTAGCTCTCAGGCACCGCCCGGCACCTCAGGCTGTGGTGTCTATGCTGGTATTCAGGTCTCTAACTCCGATTTTCCTATCTCAATCCAGCTGCTGCGTTTTTCTCAGGCTTTGATGTCCCTCTAGTTCCGTTGGTCATTGATCCACTGATCGTTGTTTAGGTTTCTTCCCAGGAAACTTTTCTTTTTCACAGCTCCCTCCCTGGAGTGCTGGTTACCATCCTAATTGCTTTTCTCTCACACCTTTTTTTTTTTCCTTCAGTTGTTCTACCCAGTTATTTCAAGGGTTTCTTGCAGTTTTTGGAGGTTTAAATTAATCAGCATTCAGATGATGATTTGTCCAACTTGTTTTATATTTAGATGCGTTTTTTGATGTATTTGTGGGAGAGGGTGAGCGCGACCTCTTACTCTTCCGCCATCTTGCCTCAGTCTCTGATGGAAGTTTTTAAATCACTGTTTCAGTTTCAGTACTTGTGATTGGTCCATTTGTATATTCTATTTCTTCCTGGTTCAGTCTTTGAAGGTTAGACTTTTCTAAGAATTTGTCCATTTCTTCTAGGTTGACCATTTTATTGGAATATAGTTGCTTTTAATAGTCTCTTATGGTCCTTTGTATTTCTGTGATTTCAGTTATAACTTCTTTTCATTTCTAATTTTATTGATTTGAGTCCTCTCCGTTTTTTTTTTTTTCTTGATGAGTCTGGATAAAGGTTTATAAATTTTTTGGACTTTTTCAAGTCCACAAAACCAGCTTTTAGTTTCCCTGATCTTCTTTAAATTGCTTGTCTCTATTTCATTTATTTCTGCTCTGATCTTTATGACTTCTTTCCCTCTACTAACTTGGAGATTTGTTTGTCCTTCTCTTGCTAGTTACTTTAGGTATAAAGTTAGGTTGTTTATTTGAGATTTTTCTTGTTTCTTGAGGTGAGATTTTATTGCTCGAAGCTTCCCTCTGAGAAGTGCTTTTGCTGCATATTTCATAAAGCTGTATTCCATAAAGCTGTGTTCTCTATTTAGACACTGTGTTAAGTATATAAATGTATACTTTCACTAGAGCTTCATACTGTCCCTAAGATGCAGGTGCATTTCAGAGATGGGGAACCTGAGATCTAAGACTTAGAGATGGTAAATTACTTACATCACTGCATGTGAATGATATATGGCAGAGCCAGGATGGAGGCCTTTGTCAGCTTCCTGCTGGAGCTTGAGCTTTGATTCATGTACTACACTAAATGGCATGGATAAATACTGTTGCCCAAGAAAGTCTCACTAATGAAAGTGCCTTGAATTAGATTTTGTAGTGCAATTATGAGGGGACCAGATGAACAAAACGGATAGTAGAAGCATTCACCTCTTTAAGAGATATTTCCTGATTGTTTTATCTTGGCCAAATACCAGTAACTTATATTTATAGAGAACTACAAATTAGCATCACTTAGTTTTAATCATTAGAAGATAGTGCAATAAAATACTTAAGAATTAATAAATTCTCCCCAAAGTGATTAATAGCAAATAATGGCCACAACAATAATACGTAAGTATTTGCTGTGGCCCAGAAATGTTTCAATGTATTTTACATATATTAACTTATACAGTGCCCACAGCAACTCTAGGAATTAGGTACAATTTCTTATTTTAAAGGAGAAGAAATTGAAGAACGATGAGTTAAATATCTTACCTAAGAGTGACACTCCCAGAAGTAAATGTTCCAAGTTGCAGAACACTCTCCCATGTTCTAGATATCCTTATTTGTCAGCTGATTAATGGAAGTCTAATCCTGGACTAGGAAGACCAGCTCTCATTGTGCAGTGTTCAATACTCCTAGTAGTCTAACAGCTGAATGCATACATGTAATTTTACAGAATTATTTTAATTTAATTCAACTGTTTTTTTTTTTTAATTGAGTGTTGATGTTGACTCAGGAAAATAAGTTCTCTTGGGAAGTCTGCTGGAATCCTTGCCCACACAGATTTTCACATTCAGAAGGCAATAGAAAACAAGAAACAGCACAGGCTGCTGCAAATGAAGTTCTAGGCATACTCAGATGATGGGGGGTGCTGGGGAGACTACTCAAAGAAGACAGGCTGTGAACAATAAATGGGATGACAACAGGGAAATTCAAGAGCTTAGTAAAATATTTCACATGCGGAATTCTGCTGACAGTCATATGATTGTGTGCTCAAGGAAACAATGGTGGAGAATGAGAAGTTATAAAAGTAAAATGTAAAGGTCAAATGTGTGCCAGGGGCTTCTACATGCACTCAGTTATTTATTGTGTTATCGTAATAGCACAATGAATGGATATTATCATGCCTACTTTACAGCTAGAGAGGCATAGAGAAGTTACATGCAGTTGCCAAGGACACAGAATTAGTAGGTAGAAAACAATATTACTTACTAATGGCCACTTTTCATATTGCTCAAATGTATCTACTTTCCATTTATTCATGTAGTTCTCAAATATTTAATCAGTTTTTGTGGAAGCGCTTGTATGTTTTGGTAAACAAAACAATCACAGTCCCTGAAGTCACAGGGCTATCATCCTCCCATCAATACTATCCCTAGGCATATGACCTTAATTGTTTTATTTTTTATTTTTTTCAATAGTGAAGGCCTTGTTTCACCTAGCATAGATCACATATGTTCTGTATTAAGGAAAAATGGAAGTACTGGCTGCGGCTTGAGATAGAATCCAAGGCTGGAAAAAAAAAAAAAAAAAGATAAGTTTGTATGGATGTCAATCTGGTGCTGAAACTGAAAAGCACTTCAGTAGTTGTCTATTATAGTAGGACTTCTGGAAACAAGTCATGGTGCTTAATTAAAAGGCCAGATTGACGTCTGACACCATTCAGAAGTCTGTGACAGCTTCAGATGGCCACATTACAGGCAAAGGTGCAGTGGTGGAGAAATAACGAGAGAAGAAGGTGAAATGGTACCCAGAGACCTGGACAGCATTCAGAGTCAAAAATCACCCCATTCTCTAAATATCTGGTCATTGTTGGTAGAACTGTTCATTTGTATTTGTGAATCTGTGCAAGTTTGTATTTTTCCACTTCCAAGGTGCTCAAGGAAAGGGATTAAAATCCAAACTGCCTGGGTGGGTTGTGACAGATTGTGGACTTCCTTGATCTGTTAATTAAAGGTGGAGACATTTTTATAATTTCAATCCAAGGCAGGCAGGCACGGGCCAAAATACTTTCAGGAAAATTTTTATTTTTTAAATAATTAATGGATCATGAGTTTTCGTGACCTACAAAGGCTTTACATGATCTCCCCACCTCCCCCTTAAACCCTGGTCTCACCACCCACAGATGCCTGTCTTGCTTAGTTCTCCTGGCCCTGAGGTTTGCTCCCCAGCCCTCCAACATGATCTCCACCACAGCGCCCTTGGACTGTCTTTGCTTTCTGCCTCAGATTCCTTTGCCCATATATCTGCCTCTCTGCAATGCCACTCTGACCACCTTATTTCTAAATCATACTTAAGAAACCCACTCTATTTTAGAGTAAGAAACTCTATTTTATACATTGTAATTATGACTTTAAAAATATAATTTATGTATTCTATTTATTATTTATTGTGTGGATTCCCTAAAAAGCACAAACCCTACATTGGGCAGGGATTACCTACCATTAGTCTGTTTTCACTAAGAAATCTCATGTCTAGAAACACACCTGTAAATCATAGGCTCCTGATAAGTGTTTGTTAAAAGAATGACAGAATTTTCTTATATAGAATATTCAAGTTCACACCCATACTCTCATCATCCTGCCCAGAGTTTAGGTTAATGCTTTGCTTAAAACGAAATATAGCATGCATATCTAGCATAAAAAATGAATTTCAAGGTGAAGACCTGGTCTGTTAGTGTCCTACAGGATTAATTAGATCTTAGAGTAAAGTAAACCTTATCTTCAGTAGAGATTTTTGTTTTGTTTGTTTGTTTGTTTAGAAGGGGAGTCACAAATTGAAAATCTCTGCCATGTTATCTAGTGTAAGAATTCGTTTTTGCTTATAAAATTAGAAATCAACAAGAAAATGCCAAGAAAAACTAAAATCAATTTTTACATTTTCTTTCCAAACCTTTCACAATTGGGTTCAAAAAACAGCTTAAAAGAAAGCCACAACTGGAATTACCAACTATTTAGAAATGGAAAACAATCAGTTCACTATACATGCTTTTGGTAATAATAAAAAACAGTCCACAAAGATTTAAACAAAATTATTAGAAAACAGAAAGAATAAGTTATACCTAAGCTCCAAACTCAAAGTATTTTAAAAAAAACAACAAAAGTAAATTTGATATATAAAGTGATTTTTTCAGTGACTGTTTTGAAGTGCATGATGAAACAGAATCTTTTTAAAAAATTATTAGAAGAAAAAGAGAGTAAGGAAAAGAAGAAGGGGGAAAGTATTCAAGTAAATTAGAATTCAAATAATTCAAATTAGAGGGAATTAAAATAAACTGGGAATAAGAAAGGGGATAAAACTGCATATATAGAAGATATTTAAATATTTTTAAAATTTAATATAAATAAAAACAGATGTGAAATGATTTTATTGCATTATTGTGTGTAACTGAATAATTAGAAACAATCTTAGTATCTAACCAGTAAGAGAACAGTTAAATGGCTTTTGGTATTTCACATTATTAAATATTATATGAGTTGAAAAGGTTGAGATAGATACAAATGTATACATATAGATTTATATAATATATACGTATATGTTACCTTCCAAAATACATAACACATGGACACACCCACACTCATACACAAACACTATTATATTAACTGCAAGAAGAAAATTGCAAAATAACATGATCTCTTATGTGTAAAAACATTTAAAAAGAAAAATTACGGGGTTCCTGTCATGGCTCAGCAGAAACAAATCTGACTAACATCCATGAGGATGCAACTTCAATTCCTGGCCTCACTCAGTAGGTTAACCATCCAGCGTTGCCATGAGCTGTACTGTAGGTCACAGATGCTGCCTGGATGTGGTGTGGCTGTGGCCAGCAGCTACAGTTCTGATTCAGTCCCTAGCCTGGGAACCTCCATACGCTGTGGGTGCAGCCATAAAATGACACACACACAAAAAGGAATTAATCTCTAGAAAGCCAAATATGTTTGTATTATATGTATTTACTCTCATGAATTTTTAAAAATCTGGAAATGTGTAAGAAGGCTCTTAATTTGTATTTCTTCTAAGAAGAGTGAAATGATTGCAAAGGCTATACAATAGCCTTTTACTCTTGGATCTGTACATGTCCTTGTTTGCATTTCTAATAGTGAAGATATGTTTAAATATTATTGTATAATATATATAAATTACCCTTATCTAAGTGGTTTATAATTAATATAAGCAAAATTCTGGGGCCAGTATCTTCTTCAGGTAAACAAATGCAGATTCAGATGAACAGGTACTGCATCTAGATAATCCCTTTCTTTGTGAATTTCTGGTTACCTAATCACTGCTCAATATATTATCAGTAGCTGCTGTACTTCTCTATTTAAACAAACAGCTTGGCAACAATTTTTTTCTTACTACACATACCTGTGTTTTAGGCTTCTTCCTAGACCTTAATGTCACAATATTAATTATGGTAATGATCATCATCACAAATCCCTAGAGCTTTGACGATTGCCACTGCAAGTGTTTTTGAATTGATTATTTATGGAATAAAATAAATTTTTTAAATGGAGAAGTAATATAATTTGATTTAGACATGAGCGGGTCTGCTGTCAGAGTGGAGGATGGAGTGTGATGGACCAGTTTGGGGGCAGAGAGACCAGTTAGGGGCGTGAATCTTCATTGAGAATAATTCTGAAAAACTGAGATAGACGGAAAGATCGATGACCAAGCCTCACCCCAGGAATTAGATTTTTGAAGAGAGACCAGAAATGTCTCTTTCTCTATGTGAGTTATGTATACACATGCTTATGTAATAGGAATTTTTAAAGTACTCATGAGGCTCTGGTGATCAACTAAGTGATCAACTTAGAGGATCTCTAAGCAAGGAAAATATTTACAGTCATCCAAATAATCTTTGGCGAGCTCTAGAATAAAAAAGAAAGGGTGGAATGGGAAATTCATAGTGGAGAGACATTAATTTCGGAGAGTCTTTTTAGAAATAGAACCTGTTTTTAACTGTCTGAAAATCATACAGGTTTGGATGATACCTTTACCAACTCTTGTTTCCTGATTCATTTTTCTGGTCATCATTTCCGAAATTGGTATTTTCATTTTAGTTCAGATTTATTTGGAATCCATCTTTCTCTCATTGAAGGGGTTGATTCTCCCAAGAAGATAGAAAGATAGGTTGGGCTAAAGAAGAAAGCAAGACAATAGAGAAAGGACCTTTGCAAAACAGTGTCATATGAATGAACAAAGTGTCCTACTTGATTGCCACTTCTGTGTGTCTGCTTGTTGTCCTGTGCAGATGATACTTCAACAGCGTACCACCATCTAAAATGTCTAATGGGATCTGCCCTGAACTTTGTCAAGCTTCCTCTTAGACTAGGCTTCCTCTTCCTTGCTCTGATGCTGCCATGCAGACTTTCTGGCCTGAGAGCCTTTGCTTTTGTTTTCTTGTCTGAAACTATATCCCTACCTCTGTTCCGAGTTGCTGCCTTCTCAGGCTATAGCTCTTAGTTTAGGTGTCCCACCCTCAGAAAGACCATTCTTGACCTTTCTACATTCTTGACTTCTCTACTTTTCTTTCATCTATCTATTCATTTCCTTCCTAGCTCTTATCACAGTCTGTGGTGTGTGTGTTCACTGATAAATTTTCAGTCCTCAGCAGTAGGTTATGAGGCCATTATGGCATGGTCTGTGCCTTCTTGCCTGTAGCGTATAGCCATCTCTCATCAAAGTGCCTGAAAGACATTTAGTATGCAAATAATACTTCTTGGAAAAGTGAAATTTGAAGAAAAACAAAAACAATGATTATAAATGACAAGAAGCTAAAATTGAGAACCCAGAGTTCAAAGCCTATGTTATCATATATGTTAGTATCAAAAGCTAAAATATGCATATTCAGATATGTGCTAATCATGAAATTAAGCTATTTGGGGCTCCAATCTCCATCATCTGAGATTATCTACTTCTGTTTTCGCTTCTCTGGTGTTTGCTGCAAGACGGTTTGTCAAGATTTTTCCTTTAAAAAAAAGAAAAAAAGGAATGGCCTTGTCATCCTCAGGAGGGGCCTGAGGCTGCATGTGGAGGTATACAGAGGTTTCCACTGGCAGCTACTTGCTAAACAGAATATACTTAGCTACCTTGTCAAGTCCTAGAATTGTTTGATTTCCTGCAGGAAATGTTTGCCTTTGAAAACTCCAGTGGGAAATAGCTTTTTCACCTCTGCTCAAGAGAATGAGTTTAACATTGTCTGAAGATGAGATTCATCCCCTGGAGGAGGTACTGAGCATCTAATGAGCTTAGGAACAAATCAGAAAAACAGCAGGGGGTGGATTCCAACCCCCCCCACCTTGGTTTCATAAAAAAGTCTGTTTTCGATGCTTGCATGAGTGAACTAACCATTTACACTGAGTTCTGTCAGTGCTCTGTGTTGGATATGTATAACTTTGATATGGAAACACACCTAGCCACATTATACATTGAGAAAAGTGTATGGTTTTGCTCTTTGGGGTGCATTTTTAAATATTCATTAATACATTATCCACCAGGTATGTCCTTTTATCTCTTTGGTGTCTAATATGAGTCCTGTTTCTGGCGATTTAAGCTGGAAAAATTTATAACCACACAGTCTCACACACATACACACACGTATCCACTGAAACAGTGACTGCCCAAAGTTCTTCTCAAAAATTGTTCCGTGAAATTCCTATTATGGCTTAGCAGGTTACAAACCCTACTAGTAGTATCCATGAGGATGCAGGTTCTATCCCTGGCCTCACTCAGTGGGTTAAGGATCTGACATTGTCATGAATTGTCATGTAGGTCACAGATGCAGCTTGGATCTGGCATTGCAGTGGCTGTAGTGTAGATTCCAGCTGCAGCCCCAATTTGACTTCTAGCCTGGGAACGTCCATGTGTCACAGGTGTGGCCCTGAAAAGCAAAAACAAAACAAAACCAACAAAAACAAAGCAAAAAAAACAAACAAAAAAAACAAAATAAAAACAACTTGTTCCATGACCTCAGATTGAGATTGTTTATTACATAGTACCTCCTCTTTCTTTCATTCAGATTTCCTTCCAATTCAAACTTGATCTGAAATTAAGCATCTGACATTGGCCTTTTGGGCACTGGTTTTGTATTTGTTTATTAGCATTTGATCTTCAGTCCTCCTTAATGGACCACCACTTGTCTCACTCCCCTGTTTTGCGACGGTCCCTGCTACCTATAGTAGGAGTCTCTGCTGCAGCTCTGCCCTCTCAGAGCCCAGGTTGCAGTCATGGCCCTTTGACTAGTAGTTTAACTCTACAAGGTCAAGAGGATAGGTGAGTACACACTGTTTTAACACTAATCATGTACATTTAGAAAAAATAGGTGTATTCCAGATGGAAATGGGTAGGACATTTTTTAATAGAAAAACTTTACTCCCTATGGCAACAATGGTTTGATAGTGGAAGAGCCAATGAGAAAGGATCGTACATGAATCACTCTGTCAGGATGAGCTCTTTTTTTGTTGTTATTGTTTTTATTTTATTTTTTTTAGTTTTACAATTAAGTAGGGAATAAAATCCCTTTAATTATAGAGAAGCAAAACATGCTTTTTCTTTGTTTTGTTTGGAAGGGCATAGAATAGTATCGTACATACATGTCACAATTTTTCTAAATCTCTTAAAGCATGACAAGTGTCATAACCAGTAAGGGACCGTAAAGCACCCTGGTCCTTGACCCACTATGCATTTCTTGGTTTATTACAATGGCCTTCTGACTTTGGTTCCTGCTTTTTGCCTTTGACCTCCTTTATCTATTTCTTCTCACTCAAGGTAAAGCTAAATTCACTGTAATCTATGAATTTCTCCATGATTTAGCCCTAATTCAATCTCTGATCTCACCTCTTGACATCCTCCTCTTTCACTTTTCCTGCCTTTCTTATTGTTTATTGAACTTGTCAGGCATGCAAGTTTGATCCACTGCAGTAGTTGCTAATACTAACCCCAGAAATCTCATTCTCCAGATGGCTACATAGTTAGCTCTTTAATTTCCTCCATGTCTTTACCCAAAAGTCAACTTCTTGGAACTTCTGCTTTTGAAAGTATGGAGTGTCTGGGACCACATTTATTCTCCCACAGTTAATAAATAGAAATAGAAAGAAAACATTTTTTTCCTTAAGACAAAACAAAACAAAACTGTTTAGAGACATGATCAAAACAAAAAGACTGTGAGAAAGGAAACAGAAAAAGTGAGCTATACCATTTCCTTGGTGTTCTTTCCGAGCCATTTTCTGCACAGGGGTGCAAGAACAGGAATCCGAGGAAAAGCACAGTGGTCTGAATACACTGAAAAGATAGAGATCAGATGTTGGAGAGATTAAGGCAACAACACTTTGAGGGATAGCATGCCGGAAAGCAGAGAGCTGTCCAAAGAAGTAATGTAATTAGATTTAGAAGCCCGTGACTTTGGCTGAATACTAGACATAGTATTAGACATATATAGAATTAATTCACCTAGTAATACATACATAGACTTTTAACTCCATGAGAATGGCAAGGAGCAACCATGGCGTTGTAAACTAAAAGTGTTTTGGAGGCATCTGTGCCCTAACACAGGGTAGACGAAAGCCCTGTTAAATGCCTGAAGGATTCAGCAGAGAAACCAGAGGGTCGTACGTAAAAGTAGTGTAGAACTAGCCATAGACTAAAAGCTACTCTATACCTGTCATAACAAACTTGAAAAAATTAAGCTGATCCACAGTTTAACTTCTGCTAAGGCAAAATGTAGCATTATTTAAAAGAAGAAAACAAAATTAAGCATGTTAAAATGTTCAACATTCATTGAAAAATTACTCAGCATATAAAGAACAGAAAAATGTGATCCAGAATGAGGTGAAAAATCGATCAGTGAAGATCTGAAAAGGCATAGCTGATTGTTAATACAAAACAATGTTGGAGTTCCCTTCGTGGCTCAGTGGTTAACGAATCCGACTAAGAACCATGAGGTTGTGGGTTTGATCCCTGGCCTTGCTCAGTGGGTTAAGGATCCGGCGTTGCCGTGAGCTGTGGTGTAGGTTGCAGACGTGGCTCGGATCCCGCGTTGCTGTGGCTGTGGCATAGGCCGGCAGCTACAGCTCCTGTTAGACCCCTAGCCTGGGAACCTCCATATGCCACGGGTGCGGCTCTACATAAAGGCAAAAAGACAAAAAAAAAAAATGTTAAAACAGCTATTATGATTCTATATAAGAATTTAGAGGATAGCATTATATAATGAGGAAATAAATAAAATATATATTAAAAAAAGACCCAAATAGAACTTTTAGTTAGCGAGATAAGATATCTGAAGGCTAGATGGCAGAAATCACTACTGAAATTAATATCAAATTAGTCACTGCCCAAGAAAGATCAGTAAACTTGAAGGCATATTACTGGAAACTGTCCAAACTTAAATACAGTGGCCTAGCAATCTAACATTTCAAGTCCAACAAGAAAAAGGTGAGGATTTGGGGCTGAGTAAATACTTGAAGGAAATTGGACTGAAATATTTTACACATTTTAAGAAAATGATAAACTAGTAGGTACAAAGCCATAATGGGAACTCCAACAACATTGTTTATTGAATATTTTCAACCCATTGTTGAGATCTATTTATTATACAAGAAGATTCCTTTGAAATTATTACTGCTCATTGGCAATAAATCTGGTCACCCAAGCACCCAAGAGCTAATACAACATCCATTCTTCAGCCCATAGATTAAAGAGTAATTTTGATTTTCAAGTATTATTATTTTAGAAATATACTTTATAAGGCTATAGCTGCTATAGATAGTGATTTTCTGATCTGGGCAAAGTAGATTGAAAACCTCTGGAAACGATTCACCATTCTAGATGATATTAAGAACATTAATGATTCATGGGAAGAGGTCAAAATATCAACATTAACAGGAGTTTGGAAGTTGACTGAAACCCTTATGGATTACTTTAAGGGGTTCAAGACTTAGGCAGAGGAAGTAGCTGCAGATGTAGTGGAAATAGCAAGAGAAGCAGAGTCAGAAGTGAACCTGATGCAGCCCTAGGAAAGGCATAAAGACAAAAAAAAAACTGAAAAAACAAAAACAGGTGTTCCCGTCATGGCTCAGTGGTTAACGAATCCAACTAGGAACCCTGAGGTTGCGAGTTCGATCCCTGGCCTTGCTTAGTGGGTTAAGGATCCGGCGTTGCCATGAGCTGTGGTGAACGTCACAGACGCGGCTCGGATCCCGCGTTGCTGTGGCTGTGGCGTAGGCCCGCAGCTACAGCTCTGATTGGACCCCTAGCCTGGGAACCTCCATGTGCCGTGAGTGCAGCCCTAGAAAAGGCAAAAAGACAAAGCAAAACAAAAACAATGTTGTAAACAGATGTGCTATCATCCAGGCTTTGATGTTCCATTTATAAAGCACACACAGAATAGATTTAGCATAATTCTAAATGCCCTAGGATTTTTTTTTCATTAAAGTATAGTTGATTTACAATGTCCCTTCAGTTTCTGCTGTACAGAAAAGTGACCGAGACATAGATAGATAGATAGATAGATAGATAGATAGATAGATAGACAGACAGACATTCTTATTTTTCATACTGTCTTCTATCATGTTCTAACTCAAGAGACTGGACATGGTTCCTAGGACTTCTGAATGGTAAATGAGCACTGCCTTCAACTTAAAGTCACCTGCCACGTTTGTTCCTAACAAGAGAATCACACCCTCCTTTGAAACTCTGAAGCCAAGCATTGACTTCTCCTCTCTGTGAAAGTCCTAGATGACATCTTCTTCCAATAGAAGGCCCTTTTTGTCTGTATTGGATATCTGTTCTTCAGTGTAGCTACTTCATTAATTATCTCAGCTAGATCTTCTAGATAACTTACAGCAGGTTCTACATTAGCACTTGTTCTTTTACCTCACACTTTGATGTTACGAAGATGGCTTCTTTCTTAAACTTCATGAACTAGTCTTTGCTAGCTTCAATTTTTTTTATTTTCCTTTCACAGATTCCTCACTTCTCTCAGCCTTTATGGAATTAAATAGATTTAGGCTCTTGCTCTGGATTAATGGGAGGTTGTAGCTGATTTGATCTACCCAAGCCTGAAACTTACTTCCTATCAACAGTAAGGCTGTTTTAGAGTTCCTACTGTGGAACAGTGGGATAAGAACCCTACTGCAGTGGCTCAGGCTGCTGAAGAGGTGTAGGTTTGACCCTCAGCCTGGCACAGTGGGTTAAAGGATCCAGTGTTGTGGCAGCTGCAACTTGGATTCAGTCCCTGGTCCAGGAAAATCCATATGCCTTAGGTGCTGCCATAAAAACAAACAAACAAACAATAAGACTGTTTTACTTATCATATCTGTGTTCTCTGGAGTAGCATTTTTAATTTTCTTCAATACCTTTTCCTTTGCATTTATAGCTTGGCTAACTTTGGTACAAAAGGATAAATTTCTGGCCTCTTTTTTCCTCACACCTTCCTCATTAAGCTTCATTATTTCTAGATTTTGATTTAAAGTGAAAAACACACAATGCTTCCTTTCATGTGAATGGACAGAGGCTATTGCAGGATTATTAACTGGCCTAATTTTAATATTGCTGTGTCTTGGGGAATAGAGAGGTCTAAGGGGAGGAAGAGAGACAAGGAATAGCCTTTTGGTGGTCATGACACATTGAACATTTAGCATTTGATTTTGCTATTTTATATAGATGTGGTCCATGGCTCCCTAAAACAATTACAATAATGGCATCACAGATTATCATAACAAATATAATAAGAATTTAAAAATTTGAAATATTGTAAAAATTACTAAAATATGACACAAAGAAACAAAGTGGGCAGATAATGTTGGAAAATAGCACAGGTAGGTTTGCTCAATGCTATAAATATCCAGTTGACAATATCTGTGAAGTGCAATAAAATTAAGAACAGTAGCATGAAGTGTGTTGCCATATTTTGATAAAATAAATATAACAGAACTATAAAAGATGGGAAATAGTGAATGAAAGACTGATATTTTAATGATCTTGTATTTTACATGAAACAGTATAATATTTAAAGATAGGCTGTATCATTTAAAGATTAAATTTTAGGGCAATCATCTAAAATAATAATGTTTGAACTACTAAACCATTCATGAAAATTAAATCTTAATGGCAAAACGTATATGGTAATCCAGATGAAGACAGGAAACTATAAAGGAAAGAAAGAATGAATGGGAGTATAGACATCAATTAGTATGATAACTGATTTAAATTCAACCGTATAAATAATTACTTTGCATGTAAATGGTCTAAGTACTTTAAATAAGATACAGGGATTGTCAGACTGGATTAAAAAGTGTGACCATATCAAACACTTGTTATAAGAAACTCACTTCAATTATAAAGACAGAGTTAATTTAAAAGTTACTAGACAATGTGATATTTTGATCTGTGTATACATTGTATTTGCCTATCATATTTCAATAGTTTTTTTCTATGAAGAGCAATAAATTAAACATAAAGGAGTCAGGTGAAAGGCAGCTGGATAATAATGGATTTAAACATTTTGTAATTAAAATAATCCATCAAAAGTTACTGGGTGAAAAATATGTAACATATGTAAACATTAAGGATGAGAAATCTGGAGTTTATACTATGCTGATATTAACATTAGACAAAATGTACCTCCAAAGAAATGTCAGGAAAAAAAATTTTTTTCAGAATAATAAAGAGAGAAATTCATCAAGACGCCATAGTGACTCTAAATGTGTATGTCCCTAAAAAAATAAAATTTGAAATACATGGGAAAAATGACAGAACAGTGCTGAAAACTGACAGATAAATCCACTTTTATAGTTGGAATTGTCTTCCTTCATGGTAATTGAAAAAACCAAGAAGATAGAAAATACAGAGAAGATTCTGTGAATACTATAAACTAATTTAACTTAATTATCATTTATTGAACATGCTTCTCAATATCAGAATAATATACGTTATCTTAGAGTACACACAGAACATATATCAAAATAAGCCATATACTTGTTATATTTTTTAGTATATTTAAAAGTTTGAAATTACTGTGGCCTTCAATATCCATGGAGGAAATTTCAATAAGTGGTTGGTTGAATCTTTTGATGCAAAGTTGTAGATATGGAGGTCCAGTTGTATATTTGCTATTTGATCACAACTAATTTAAATTAATCTATCAGTATTAGAATGATGTCTACATAATCCCAAATAATTGGAAAAAATGTTTAAAAAGGATGTGTATTTAATGCATCGGTCAAGGAATAAATCATAAAGAAATGGAATTGTTTTTAACTAAATAAAATGAAATCTAATAATTCCACACCTGGGCATATATCCAGAAAAAAATGAAAGCACTAATTCAAAGAGAGGCACCCCAATATTAATATGAGCACTATTTATAATAGTAAAGATGTGGATACAACGCAAGTATCCATCAACAGATAAATGGATAAAGAAGTCACACACACACACCCACACAGAGTAGAATATTAGCCATAAAAATGAATGAAATTCTGCCATTTGCAGCCACATGATGGACCTAGAAAACATTATGCTCAGTTAAATAAGTCAAAGACGTATAATGTACTGTATCACTTATATGTGGAATCTTAAAAAATAAACACATGTATGTAGCAAAACAGAAACAGAGTCACAGATATAGAAAACAAACTTGTTATCAGTGGGGAGAGGGAAGATTGGAGGGGACAAAAAGGGGTATGGGGTTAAGAGATACAAGCTTTTATGTATTAAATAGATAAGCAGCAAGACTACCTTTTATAGACCAGGGAGTTAAAGCCATTATCTTTCAATAACTTACAAAGGAGTATGATCTGTAAAAATACAGAATAATTACACTGTACACTTGAAGCTAATATATTATAAATCAACTAATATTTCAGTACAAAAAATGAAAATGAAAAAATGATATAGCCTAAAATTTCTTATTTGAAAAGATGAATAAAAGTTTGAATCCTCTAGCTGATCAAGATGTAAAAGAAAGTAGATATGATGACTGATAGCAAGAAAGAGAGGATATTACTATAGATAATCACAGAGACACTAAAATGATTTTTTAAAATATGAGTAGCCTGAGACAAAAAATTCAACCACATAGAAGGAAAGGACAACTTTTTTTAAAATACAGATATCAAAATTGACTTATGGAGAAATATTAAACTGATAATATCAATATCCATTAAAGATATTGAGTTCATAAGTACTTTCCTGAGAAGAAAACTGTAGAGCTAAATATCTACATGAATGTACTCTATCAATGATTTAAGAAAGAAGCAACATCAGTACTACTGACTCTACTGTAGAAGAGAGAAAGAACACCTGTGACCTAATTTTATAAATGAGCATCACCCTAATACCAAAACTGTACAAAGACGGCAGTCAAAATAAAACTATAGACCAAATTCTTCATTGTATAGGTATAAACACTCATAAAAATATTAGCAAACTGAAATTAGCAACTTATACCATGGACTAAGATATTATGACCAACAGGGAGTTCATCCCAATACAAGATTGATGTAACATTTGAAAATCCATCTATAATGCATACCAAGGTAAAAAAGATCACTACGGCCATTTTCATATATTCATAAAAATCATTTGACAATATTAAACTCTTGTTTATTATAAAACTGTTTCAAGGACATCTATGAAAGGCCTACATCTAACGTCATACTTGATAAATGAGTGAACGGTTTCCCTTAAGGTCAGGAACACAGAATGATCATTTCAAATCTACTTCCTTCTAGAGTGCAAATCAGTGCATAACAATTGGTGCAGTAATATTAAAAAATATAGACATGAATATATTGGTAAATAAGAGAAAAATAATGTTTATTTGCAGATGTGCATATACATAGAAAATCCAAGGTAATATGCAAAGAAATATATTTTAGTGAGTTCTTGTGTGGCTCAGCAGGTTATGAACCTGACTAGTATCCATAAGGATGTGGGTTCAGTCCTTGGCCTTGCTCAGTGGATTTAGCACCTGGCATTGCCCTCAGCTGTGGTGTGTGTCACAGATGTGTCTTGGATCTCGTGTTGTGTAGGACAGTGGCTACAGCTCCAATTTGACTCTTAGACTGGGAACTTCCATATGCTGCAGGTGTGGCCCTAAATAACAAAAAAAAACAAAAAGTCTATTTAAATAATGCGTGAATTTAGTAAGATCTCAGGAGACACATTCAACATGTAAAATTTAACTTTATTTTTGTGTATTATGAATTGATAATTAGAAAAAACAATTCTCATACAAACCCCAACAGGAAGTGGTAGAAAAAGACGAGATTATTCTAAAATATATGTGGCAAGGCAACACACACACACACACACACAGGATAAACTAAATTGGAAGGCTTACATTACTCAGTTTCATGATTTACAGTTTCTATAGTAGTGAAGACAATGTGATATTCGTTTCAGGACAGACACATTAATCAGTGAAAAGAATAGAGTCCAGAAATAGACCACACATAAATGGTCAGCTAAGTTTTTACAGGAGTGCCAAGGTAATGCAATGGGGGAAATGATTGTCTTTTCAACAAATAGTACTAGGACTACCGTATTTCTGTATAGAAAAAATATATCTTGACTCTTAGCTTTTATTATATAAAAATAAATCTAATAAAAATTGAAGACAAGTATAACCGCTAATATTTTATAAAACATCTGTAAGAAAACATAAGAGAAAGCCTTCATGCCCTAGGGAGAGGCCAAGACATCTTAGGACACAAAAAGCATGGACTATTTAAGTAAAAGAAATACTTGTGCTTTTCAAAGGATGCCATTAAGAACACAAAAAGACAAGTTATCAGCTGGGAAAAAATACTTGCAGTAAATACTTTTGAAAAAGACTTAAGTCCAGAATATATGAAGAACATACTAATTAGGTACCAAATAACCCAGTAAAAACTCTGTACACACACACACACACACACACACACACACACACACACACGTATGTATAATTAAGCACATGGAAACTTGCTCAACATCATTCAGCTTCAGAGAAATGTAAATTAAAACCACCTAAACAAAACACTGACGACATTATGTTTTCATAAGGATTTGAAGCAACTGTATCTGGCATGGGTTGTCAGTGGGAGAGTATATCATTACGGTCCCTTTGGAAAAAAAAAAGTTTGGTAGTTTTCTTTATAAAGTTAAGCAAATACCTACCATATGCCCAACAATTCTTATCCCAGATATTAACCAAAGAGGAATGAAAGCACATGCCTATTGATAGATGTGTATACATGTTCATGTTAGTAATAAATAGTACACACATTATAATAGTGAAAAGTAGAAAAAACTCAAATGTGTAACAAGAAGAATAGATAAACCTAGCATAGCAAATCCCTAAAATGGAAGTAAATAAAAACACACTAAAAATAAATGACTAATTACGTAAGTCAAACTGATGCACACGCTAATATGGATGAATCCACAAAATAAGATAATCCTTTAGCTGAGCTAAAGAAGTCAGATACAAAAGACTGTGTACTGTAAGATTCTGTTTATATAAAGTTTAGAAGGGGAA
This sequence comes from Catagonus wagneri, assembly GCA_004024745.2. Taxonomy (NCBI): domain Eukaryota; kingdom Metazoa; phylum Chordata; class Mammalia; order Artiodactyla; family Tayassuidae; genus Catagonus; species Catagonus wagneri. Next base: position 1,418,360 of record PVHT020000037.1, read on the forward strand.
AATCTAATATATAATATCAGAAAGCATATTAGTGGTTTCCTGGAGGCCCAACTCAGGGATCACTAGGGAAATGATGCCGGAAAAGTTTTTAGGGTAATGGGGTGTTCTGTAGGTTGACTGAAGTGATGCTAATGGGGATATACACATTTGTCAACATTTTACTAAATGGCACACTTATAATAGGCATACTTTATTGTATATAAATTATGACAGTACAATTAATTGTTGAAAGTTAACTCCAATGTGCATATTTCCCAGGCAGCCCTCTAGGAAATTTTCACTATCTGCTCTCTCTAACTGATACTCCTCTTGCTTCCATTAATATTTATCTTTAGCAATTAACACTTGTTAATTTGCTCTACATTTATTTCTCGTTGTCTATGTGCTACCCTACTAGAACGGAAGTTCTATGGAAGCAATCAGGCCGCTATTATTTCAGTAACAAAAATTTTGAAAAATAATTCAATATGGAAAATTAGGTAATGATGTAACAATAAAACAGTATCTAATGCTAAATGATATATTTATATGCCTCATCTATTCTGAGATCTTTCCTATTCTTAGAGTATAAATCATATCATCCTATGGAAGCACATTTCTACTAAGTATAATAAGATATCTCTTCTATACCCACACGTAAGAACTCCAAAGCAATTGGCCTTTTCATGAATTTTCCCATTATAGTCTTCTTCCCGCTTCTCTGGTTCTTGAGATAAAGGGGGAAGACTTGTGCAATCCTCTTTGAGCTGAAAAACAAATGACACGATGTGCATATAACATTACTCTGACACAATTTTAAGGGCTTAATACATTCACTGTACCTCCTGAGTATTTGGAGACCCTTGGGATTTCTTTGAATGGTTTCATTATTTGGTTTCAAAAGATATGTACACTTATATTCAATTGATTTCCATGTTATGAATTCCAAGACTTTCTTATGTCTACAACTTCTTCAAATAGTCAACAGCCCTTTTCCCTGTCCATCAAACATGCTCGAGTAGAAAGACCTTGTTCTGAGCAGAGAAAGGTCAGTTAGACTATTAGCTCAACCACCTCTCTTGAGAAATGTCAACAACATTCCCTTATATTAGTTCTTCAGTTTACTCATCTGATCAAAGAAGATAACAATATCAGCTGTAGACTCTTTCATGTATTTGTTGCAGAGGGAGGGAGGCTGGCCTGACCTTCATCCTTTAGTTTTCGTGTAGCTTGAGGTGACTGACAACCCCAACTAATGTTAGCAATTGGAAATTTATTAGCTCTCATAACAGGGGCTTGATGGTAGGGATTGTTCTTGGTCAGATTCCCTCTTTCTGTAGAACATTGTTCAGTTTAGTTTTCTAGGCCTTTCACTGTAGTTCCGCTCATGGTTCCAGAATAACTGTTCCTAACCTGATAATCAATCGTGGGGAATGATGATAGAGGTAGAAAGTAAAAGTCTGTTTCATGTACTTTTTTTAAGAAAGCAAGCAGAGTTACCACAAATCCCTACCGGACTACTTTTCTCAAAATCTGGCCGAAAGGGCTCCATTTGTATCTCCCTGCCAGCCTAAGGCAATCACTGGACAAGGAGGATGGAGCTACTATGGTTGATTTCCAGTAATCAAGCTTCAACCTATGGGACTAGGAAGGTACCATCATCCCTTTCAAGACACACTTATTCTCACCAGAAAAATATCAGAGCCCTCTTAGCAAGGGTGATGCAGGCTACTTTGCAGAAAATCAAGGAGACATTTACTTCTAAGGAATCTGTCACCACCTGATGTCTAGTGACAGTATTATTGCTGACCCAGAATTCAAACTGTTGACACATTGATAGTGTCTCCATTTCTCTAGGACATAAGAGGGTGTGTGTGTGTGTGTGTGTGTGTGTGAGAGAGAGAGAGAGAGAGAGAGAGACAGACAGACAGACAGACAGACAGACAGACAGACAAGGAGAGAATGCAGAGATAATAAATTATCAGTTTATGATGATAATTGTAAACTGTCATGTTAGAAATGTTACTGCTGCTGTTTGAAGCATTTTTTCTGACCCTGATCCTAGGAGTTTCATCCTCAGAATGTTGCTTGGAAAAAAGAACTCTAACTCAGAATTGTTATTTAACCTTAAGGAAATTTCTTGTTTTCTCTACTGAGAGTGAGTTGAGGATATATAGCCCTGTGGATACCTAAACCTTGGAGAGCAGACTTGCGGTGGAAGCAAAGATGTGTTTCTATCCATACTCTTTGAATAGTGAAAGCCTTTGGCACTCTCCTCTTTTTTTTTTTTAATCTCAAGTTCAGTGATTTTCATATCTGCTCTGGGTAACTTACCATCTTCTGGGAGACATGTTAGAATTTCTAAAGCTGTAGACCATTCAGCCAAATAGCAAAATTTTATCTGTCCTTTACATTTGCTTCTGCTCTAGATTATTCAGTTTGTGGTTGTTATTTAGACAGGTTATACTGAAATTGATTTGGTTTCTTTTACTGAATTAGAACTGCTGCTTACCTAGGTCCCAGAAATTATTCCTAAATCATTTTAGTTGAAATTAAGAGTGAGCTCAACTTCTGGTTTCCTTGCACAGAAAGTTAATTATAAAAAGAATGTGAATTTTACTAAGTAATTCAAGTGGCTCAGTTTATTCATTTACCTACACATCCATCAGGGACACTTCACTGTTGTCCCCACATATTCTCAATAGAATTTATTGTTTTAAGGATTAACTGCAGTTGTACATATGAAAAATCTGTAGTTGACTGACATGACTGGCCTGTGCATAGTAGGAACTCAGTAAATGTGAGATGATACTATTATTTTATTCTGAAAAATTAGAATTATGATACCTACCTCTTGTTGTTATTATAGAAATACAATTAAATATCATCCATATAGATGCCAGGTACCACACTCAGTTTCTATATAGGAACTCCATAAATAGTAATTTCATTCATTTCCCTGCCTACTAAACAAAGCATCCAGAGGAGTAATAACGTTGTCTTCATGATCCTACATCACCCCAGCAAAATGATTTCCTCTTCTTGGAAGAGAGAAACCAATAAAGTCTGGTTTCAATTTATTTAGATTATTTTCTCCTTCTGACAGCATAATATAAGCCCCTGCTATGAAATAACCTTTCTGCTGATCTATGTATAATGCTAACTCAGTACTACCTAGTCCTTTTTGGATAAATAAATTAAAAATACTCCATTTCAAGGATGCAACAAGCATACCAGTATAAAGAAACTACCCATTACAGACTCGGCAGAGTTACTGTGAATAGCAGCGGGTGTTGGCTAGTGCAAGCTCTAAGCATTTATAACTCTGAGTGTTACTGCCTGCTTGAAAGAATTTGCTATTTACTTCCAACTGAGGACGATTAGAATTAAGTCCCAAAGCCACACATCAGGTAAGTGAAAGAGAAGAGCAGAGGAGGAGTGACTTTAGGTAGCATGATTCTTACCCTTTGTAGTTAGTTAGGTGAAGTGTAAAGTATCAATAATCATGTTCTTTAATGTTGGATAATTGCATTTGGGAAGCTTGCCTTATCTGTTCCAAGATCTCCCTGAGAAAGTTCCATAATGCTGCATAGAGTTGCATTTCTATGACTGATTAGAGTGAGACATTTCCTTTGCACACCCAGAGGTAAAAATTCCAAAGCAATTTTCACAGACTGTAATATTCTAGAGTAGAGGATGTTGAGAGTACAATTTCCATGCAATTTCAGTTTCATTTTCTGACTAGAGAATTTTTGAGCTTCTGTTACAAATGGATATTGATTGTTGATGATTGTAGATGGACAAAGAAATAAACTAGAAAAGTATTTGTGTTTTCATATATCTTTTATTTATAGGGAGTGTGTTAATTGTTGCATTAGATGTCATCAAGTTATCTTCTCCAAACGAATGATAGTTACTTGTCTTGTCCTAGTTCACGCGGAAACAGTTGGCTTTCATTCAGCAATTGCCATACTTCAAGGTTTGAGAAGCATGAGTGATGGAAGTCTGGGTTTAAAAGTTATAAATTCATTTATATGTTCATTAGTGGTTTTATGAAAAGGTTTGAAATTACCAAAAAAAAAAAAAGCTTTGCTAAATATTTCCAGTAGATGTTAAACTGCTCATTGCTCATAGAGATGTATGGCCAGATTATTGAGTAAGTTTCAACTCATAACAAACATTGTCTCTTCCACTTACATTTTTGAAATCAAAGTACAGAGTTACATACCTAGTAAAATGCCCATATTATAATGAGTGTTCACTAAGTATTAGTGAATGATAAGTAGTAACACAGATGAGTTGTGGGCACCTGGAGTAGTGGTTGTTCAGCATTACTGAACTTGAAACTATATGCTGGTGTTCCGTGACTTTGTCAGAGTATAAATATAAACTGTCTGCTTACTCAGCTACTCCAAAAATTAAGGAAGAAAGGTGTCTAGTGAATATTATCCATGTATTCCTATAGGACTTTGTTTTATTCATGTATCAACTTAAAACAACAAAAAGCAGTATGATTTTTTTTTGAACAATTAACTTTACCCCAACCAAATCACACTTGATGACTTTCACTTTAATCTTACAACTTGGACTGTTAATGACTTCTACATTTATAACAGAAACATTATGGTGGGAAATGTACAAATCTCAGAGTAAAACAGAAAAGTGTTAGAAGTGTTATTAGTGGTATCATCTTGAAAACGTCTCATTTATAAAACAGTGACCTTGAAATTATAGGGGGAAAGGCAGGTGATTTCCATAAAGTCCCTAAAATACAGCACAGCAAATGCCAGGTATCCCATGCGTATCCAAGGATCTGAAGTCTGGCTGCCATTATTGGTAGTATCAGTATTAATATAATTGCCATTATTTGAATTGTATTCATTGATTCTACAAACATTGCACAGTAAGGCACATGAGCTCTCATATAAAATAGGTTCATCTTAGAAGTAATATTAGGAAAACCTTTTCTAGAAGCAACATCCTCATTGCTGATAGAGATATGTGTATTATTGTGCTTCTCTTTTAGTTAATGCTGACAGGAAACACAAACTAAAATTTAATTTTAGCTCACAGTACCAGTGTTAATTCCAAAATGACTAAAATTGCTTCTTTTAAAAAAATCCATAATTCTAGCTTTCCTAATTATATCTGTTGGTTTTCTTTTTGCTATCATGACTTTTGTAAATCACCTTAAATTCTTTTTGAAAAGACATTTGGTTTAATTTAATGAAAGTGTTGACAACATGATTAAAATTGATGAGTACTGGCATAATTTATGCTTTGCCTTGTTTTGTGCAAAACTGGCTTCATCCTTGCCCATAAATAGCCTTAAAAACAATTTTTAGATTATATTAAAAACTATTTATGTAATAAATTTTGGCCCATTTTTGTAAGCTAGGATTGAATGGCATGTTTTTATGACCTGTTTCAAAGATTGTGAGAGAGATTTATGTCTTTACCTATGTCAGATATAGACATTTGTGTCACAAAGCTGTTTTATTCTGTAATATTTAATTTTAGCTTTAGGATAAATTGTACTTTTCCCGAGGCAATTCATTTCATTTATTGATTAAATAATTGAATGGATAGTACTCCATTTTAAGATTAAATATGAGTTCAATCTTTTCAGCTCTTTCAATCACATTTCTGCATCAGAATTCCATTTAAAGCCAGTGTACCACAAATTTGAATCCATGTGTCTTCTGTTTTAAAAAGTTATATCTGTTGGAACTTCAGATTCTGGGTTTAGATTCCTGATCACATCATTACAATTGTTACAACACCATCTTAATACATGAAATGAATGGCACAGATAAGCTGTCCCTTCATTAACTCATCTATGAGTCATTCAGCACCTACTATTATGAAGTTTTTGGTACAGAGGCTATTAATACATCTTCCCTGCTCTTAGAGAATTCCCAGATTGGAAGAGAAAGAAATGTCTGTAGATGAACTGTTGTGAGATAAGACGGCAAAAAGCAGAACTGAGGTTTGCAGGAAATCCAATGCTGGCATATAAGAGGGAGTTCAGAAAAAGAATTTCATAGCAGGTAATGTTTAAGTTGGTTCTTCAGTGATACTTGGAATTTTCCAGTTGGATAAGGTAGAAAAATGTATTCTAAACTTGCACAAAGATAGTGAGGTGGTATCAACAGAGCATATTCAGGAAACTGCAAATTGTCACAGAAAACACTCCTCAGCAGTTCATAGAATTGCAGAACCCAAAGAAGTCTGAAGAGACTGTGAAGCTTCAATCACTGATGTATTATGGTTCCCTCCTCACCTTAGTGATAATTACCAGCATTAATTATATCCTGATCTAGAGAAGATTCAGAGTCTTACTCATCCTGAACCTTCAGTCACTCATCCGTTCATCCATGTATCCATTTATTGAACAGGATCTGTTACAATGCAGGGCCCTGGGGAGACAGGTGAACAAGGCAAACAAGATGTGTACTTTTTGCTCTCTAGTAGCTCAGAGACAGATACAGATACTAAACAAACAGAAAAATAACCCCATGAAGAAACAATGCAGGCTAATATGTTGGAGAGTGACTGGAGGTCAACCCTAGATTGAATGGTCACTAAAAAGCCTCTCTGAGGAGAAGACCTTAAGCTGACACTTGAATCACAAGAAAGAACCATCTAAGCAAGGGCAAGTAGGGAGACCCCTCCAGGTTGTGGGGAGAGCAAGAAAATATTCTCTAGGGAGGGAACAAGCTCAACTTCTTCAAGTAACCATGATAAGGTCACTTTGACTAGCACAGAAGGGAGAGGGGGAGAGAGCCAAACCAACTCTGCAGTCTGTAGCTTCATAGACTGAGAGAATACATCTAAATTTTATTATTCATGCAATGGGAAGCTACTGGAGGTTTCAGCAGGAAAGTGACATGATCTGATTTTGTTTTAAAACCAAATGAAGAATGAACCGTAATAGAACAAGAAAAGAGACAATTTGAGAAGATTTTGAGTAACCTTGGTCACCTTAGATTAGGATCATGACAGTGGAGAAAGGGGGCAGATTGAGGACATACTTTGGATGCCAGGGAATAATATTTGCTGTTGTATTAGCTCTGTAAGCATGATGGAAAGAGAAAAAGTGGGAATGACTTCTTGCAGACTTTCTGAAAGACAAGGAATGGGGTATAAGGGACCTATCTTAAATAATAACAATATTAGTAGCATATACTTAGATAAATACTTATCTGTGTCAAATACCGCTCTAAGCAATGTTATGTATATTAAACTCATTCAATCTTATGACAGCCTAATGACTTTATTATTACTATTGTCCCCATTTTACAGATAGAGAAATTGAGGCAGAGAGATGGCAATTTGCCAAAGGTCATACAGCAAGCACAGTTTCACTTTAAGACCTTTGTATGACTAATTCCTTCACCTCCTTCTAGTTTTTGCTGTAATGTAACCTTTTCATTGAAGCCCATCCTAACCACTTTACTTAAAATTGTAGCACTAGACTCCAGCCTGTGGCACTCACAGTTATGTGCTGCTCTGAAGTACCAAACGATCTACTTATTTATGTGGTTTATCTACTCCTTGGTAGAATATAAGCTTCATGAGGGTGGGGGTTTGGTCAGTGTTATTCACTGTGGTATTCCAAGTGCTGGAACACATCCTTGGCACACTAGGGACATTCCATAGATATTTCGTGATTAAATAATAAAAAGAAATGGATACATGATTAAAGGAGTAGAGCTGGTTTTCAAACCCTGGGGCCCTGAGAGTTATAAACCTACTATACCGACCGTATTCTCTCTCAGGATGAAATACTAAAAGACCCCTACTTCTCAGTCAGCAGAAGTCCTTCCTAGGCATTAAATGGATCCAGACCCAATATCATGAAATGAGAGAGATGGTAGATAACTTAGCCAGTACCTCTCTTGCCTCATCCCTTCCCCCTCAACTCCTCTTCTGTCTGAAACTTGTTCTCCCATCACCATATTGCTTGAACAATCACAGTGTGCCTTTATACTTTCAACACAGGTAGCAGATCTTCTTGAAGGATTTAGTCAGCCATGCCTGAACTTGATGCCCCTTCTCTGTTGCTCATTAAACTCTGTGCTTTTCCTTTTGTAAGTAAGTTGCCAGACTGTGTTGTTAGTATCCAGCAAGCTGCACTGTGTTTATCTGAGGGACTCCTCCAACTACCCAGCACTCAGTGGCACCTAATAGGTGCTCACAAAATTGTTGAAAGGAACTGAATGACTTTAGGAAGTCCCCCAAAGATGAACCTGCATACAGAGATTGGGCCCTGGTCTATAAAGGGTTAATGCTAACCAGTTCAAACTGCTTAAAGACTTTGGGAATCACTGTCACCAACAGTTCGGTTTGAATTATGTAATCAAGGTAAGCCTCTGTTCTCCTTGCCCAATCCCATGTCACTGAAAGAAGGTAATTAAGAAAGCAGAGTTCAAATTTTAAAATCCACTGAACCATTGAAAACACATATTTCAGATGAAAATCTCCATCTCCTTTCTATTGGCTGAAGCCACTATAATTGGAGCCAATTGAATCTGAATTTAAGCATGTCTGAGTTGTGATAATATATTCAGAGCTATGTTTACCACATACAAAAGTTTAAGCAATATGGATTATTTGGTAAGGTAAAGAGAGTCTTTAGAAAGCAATTTATATTTTGTATATTTTATATATTTGTATATTTTATATTTTGTATATTTGTATATTTTATATTTTGTATATTTGTATATTGGAGAAAATAAGACCTTGAAAGAAGTTCTAATCACATTTTTGTATTGATATTTTAGGAAAATTTGTAGTAGCAATATACTAGCACATAAACTCTACCAGTGAACTAATCTGAGGTTTAAATCAAAATAACTTGTATTGGTCTATTCTGGTTTCCGATGATTCATTTTTTTTCTGAGCTCTGAAAGAATAGGAATATAATCTTTTTTACGTCACTTCTTTAATTTCTCATAAGCAGCCTTGAGGTTAAAAAAAAAAAAAGAACTTGAGAACATAACATGTAATTGAATCATTCTGGAATAAGAACAGCAGAAGATAATGAAGATTTAGATAGGGAATGGATTTCACACTGTCCCTCCTACTTTCCTTTGCAGTCACATCAGAGAATCTGAGATTTCTGGTTAGAAAAATCAATAGGAATTTACAGTGAACCTTGAAAGAGGGCATTCTGATGTGACTAAGGTACTCTAAAGGCAATTATGACTAAGTGTTAAAGCAACTCCCTGTCTGTTGCTGGGGGGAAGGGATGAGTAGATGGGAAAAAATAAAGTGAATGATGTGAGGATCTTGGCTGATTAGTTTTGGAGAAATTCTCATGGATGATTTTGTTCAATCAGTGATTCTAGTCATTCATTCATCTACCTTCAGCATGTTTTGAGTGCCTTTTTGGATCAAGCTTTCTACAGGGCACATGATTCAAGAAATAAACAAGATAAAACAACTGGCTGCCAAGGATCTCACCTGAAGAGAGGCAAACAAGTAAATTAGTCATTCAAATGCTCAGAATTTCCATGATTTAGATGCTGAATAAGCAGAGATTTGCCAGGTCTATGAAATCTGGGAAGGAATCCTGGAGGAGGCACTACCTGGACTGCATCTTTATGGGAAGTAGTAGAAATTTTGTGTGAAAAGTAGGCCCAGGAAATAGCATTATTGTAGCGTTTTCATAAATGAAGAGCTTCGTATTCTCAGGTAGGATTAAGTTGCATATAAGTATCAGAAGGTCATAAAAATACTAGTAATTTAAACAAGAGAGATGTTTATTTCTGTCTCAAATATAGTCCAAGACTGGCACAGTCCTTGTGGATCCAGGTTTTTTCTAACTCGTTTCTCTACTATCTCTGGGTATGACCCTCATCACAATCTTTATTTAGGTAGTAGGATAAAGGAAGTAAGACAAATAGAGGACAAAAGATGTGTTGTAACTTTCTCTTAAAGAAGATGAAGAAGCATTCCATATCTAATTTCCCAAAACCTAGTGGTATCTAGCTGCAAAGGAGGCAGGGATTTGTGGGGTACGTTCCTAAGGCCATGTGCCAAGTGAAAATTACACTATTGTGGAAGAAGACGAGATTGCATTTTGGAGGAAAACAACAGCTTTGGTTCTAGATAGGAACTAGTAAATTGTTCAAGAAATAGTATTTCTGTGTGGCTTACACAGGACGTGGAAGGAGGGGTGGTACTGAAAATGGTGTAACCTAAAGTTGGAGGCATAATCATGTGCTGCACATGAAGAATCTCCAGTGAATCAATGATAAATATTTATTATGCTCTTAAAAATGTGCCAGTTATAATTTTATGTATATTAACTTAATTTTTCAGATTATCATTATTATGGAAACAGTTGTTATTATTCTCATTCTTAAGATAATATAACAAGGGTTTAAAGATTAAGTAATATGCCTACAATTACACTGTTAGTATGTGAAAAGCTGATATTAGAGTTTATATTGGCCTGACTCCTGGGTCAGAGTACCAAGGAGCTAGCCATGCACAGGAGCTTGAACTTCACACTTTCTTTTTAGCTTCACATATCTGAGTTTTCTTTCTGTGTTCTATTTCTGGTTGCATTTAGCAAATCTTGTTCTGGTCAGAATCAAAGTACCCCAGAGGAAGAGAGCAGTAAACCTTAGCAGCTCATGAGGTGAAGTAGGAAAAGAGTCTGCAAATTAAGTCTTGGCATTTCACCTCACGTTTTCATTAAGTTTTTTAACTCGCTATATAAGAAAAGTTAATTATACGGTGCTTTAATCCATATAAAAGGTCAACCAAGTCCTGCATTATATGAGGTGTTAAGGCAATTCTTGAAGTAGAAACACATTTGAATGGTTGATCAAGGTAAATCATGAGCATTTCATGAAGCAAACTTGATCGTAAGATTCAATTATTTCCAATGAGAATGTCTAAGTCTGATGAGTGGGCTTGCCTGCCTACTGTAAGCAAAACTAATCATACCAAGGACAAACTGTGGTACTCTTCTTTGTCTTTTATAGATTTATTTTTAGCAATGTGTATTTTCTGTGTGTATGCTTACAAAAATACATACTCATTTGAGAAAAACTATTGAACACAGAAGCTTATGAGGAAATTAAAAAAAAGAGAACTGCCACCCAGAGAAATCCACTCTTGCAATGTTAGTATGCTTTCTTCTAGTTTTTAAAACCTTTTATGCTTATGCCTATTTTTCATAGGTTGGAGTCACACTATTTATGATTTTGTTTCCATATTTTAAAAAGACTATCTTGTAAATATTGTCAATGTCATTAAAATTTTTACAAATAAAATTTAGTAGATCACATGATATCCCATTCTGTGAGGTTATGGTCATTTAATTAACTGGCCTTTTATTGAAAACATTGTGGTCTGTGCATGTCTGGATGTGTGTATGACTTAGATGCCTGAAGGGCACAACTGTTTTGGTTACCATGGTAACTGACTTGGGTAGACAAACGAGGCATGATTCCGTAGAATTTTTAGAGTGCTTTGCTCTTGACTGACCTTATCCTTGCAAGGTTGAGAATGTCCTTTCCTCAAGTCCATACCTCCTGCCCAAGACTGAAATCCATCTATTATGATGGAGTTTTTGTTTAAAGGGGTTGCCTAGACAGGGTTCCCACAATAGCAATGCGGAATCACTATGTGCACCCCCATGTTCATTGTGACAGTATTCACAATAGCCAAGACATTCAGACAGCCTGCCTGTCAGTCAACAGATGAATGGGTGAAGAAAATATGAAATATATATATAAAATATCATTCAGTCATAAAACAGAAGGAGATCCTGACATTGTCAACGACATGGATGAACTTTGAGGGCCTTCTGCTTAGTGAAATAAGTCAGATAGTGGAAGGCAAATACTGTATCCTCTCACTTGTATGTGGAATCTAAAAACCTGGACTCATAGATCCAGAGATGAGAATGGTGTCTGGCAGGGACTGGGGTGTAGGATAAATGAGATTGGTTCAGTTACGAGATGAATGCAAGTTCTGGGCATCTAATGCACTGCATGGTGACTATAGTTAACAATACTGGATTGTATACTTGAAAGTTACTAAGAGAATAGATCTGAAATATTCTCACCGGGAACACACACACACACACACCCACACACACAACTAGTAATAAAAAAAAAGTGTGAGACCAAGGACTATGTTCTTGATCACTCGTCAATATATGTTCTACCCTGTGTTTGATTCAGAAATAAGTCATTCTATTTTCCCCAAAAGCACTTTGTGTTTTTATATCCCCTTGCCTTTGCACATGCTGTACCTTCTGCCTTGTCCATATGGTCGAATCCAGTGTCACCTTCCTTTAGCTTTACACTGTCTGTTCCTCTCCTTTTTCCTAAACCAGCTGCAGGCAGAATTACTTGTTCTCTCTGCCCTCTCCTTCTATCACTTGGTTCCTTCCCTCTGTTATAACTCTGAGCAAAACACTTTTTTTTTTTACTCTGTGAGAGTTCCCACCACCACCCCCATTGGACTGGACGCTTCTGAGGACAGAGATCTGAGCCCAGTGTCATTCTTTTCATCTCTTCTATCTGGCACTTAACTTGTGATACTGCCCACCTCACTTCTGGCGAGTAACCTAGACAGCAAACTGGACCTCAGTGTTCTCATCTCTAAAGCGGGCCTTACAGTGCAAGTCTTTCATAGAAATGTGTTAAGAATGTGTAGTGGTGGCAGTTTTATTTTAGGTTATACTTCCCAATGGAGTTTGAAAGGTAATCCTTGCCTGCAGTTCTCCAACAAGGCTGTAACTTGAACAAATCTTGCCTCCCCCCTCCCCGCCCCAGTGTATGACTAATATAACTCTGGAGAGTTGCTTTGAAAGTACAGCGCTCAGGACGATATTATAAGGGTAGGAATCTGTCATTAAACTAAAATAGATCAAATAGAAAAGTTAGAACATTTCAACTACATTCTGACACGTTGATTTGATTTTCAAATGAGAAAACTCTCTTTGGAAAATATTTCTGTCAATAAAATCCCTATTAATACTTACCCATGGGACTTAGGGAGAGCCAATAAAATATGTTTGTAAATATTATTGAAGACAAATAATGACTTCTGCTTTTAATGCTTCGCATGATCGTTCCAGAGCATTTTCTGATACTCAAAACAAACTGAGAGAGAAATGACACTTAAAAAAGAAGTGTGAATCTCCTCAGGCCACTAAATGTGATCCTTCCATTTCCACCATATGGTTGGTGTTTTAATTTCTCTCACTTTAAAATAAATGATGGAAATGCAAATTAGTATTTATTGAATGTCTGCATTATACCAGGCATCCCCAGGAAAAGAGAAGTAAGTATGATCCTGGGCCTGCGCTCCTGAAGTGAAAGTGTTATGCTTTTGCCATCTTGTAGTACGTGTACTTATACGAAAAAACAGAGAGGCAGAAAAAACACTGGGGTTGGATTATTGATCTCTATTAGGTTCAAGGGGGTATAGACCCAAACACCTGAAGAAAGAATGATTGAAGCAGGATTCTTCAGGAAAATGGGAGTCTTTTAGGATTACAGAACCACGCATGGAAGCATTTGCAAAGTGAAGTTTTCTGAGAACTGGAAGCATCCTGAAATTGCTTGATGTTATAGTGTGAGTGTGGGGATTCAGCCATTGTGGCTCAGAAGGGTTATTGGGTCTAGGGCATGAGAATTTTAAAATCTCATGCTATGGAGTTTGGACATTATATAGCAAGTGATGAAATTTTTTTTATAAGTATAGTTGATATACATTGGTGTTCTATTTCTGCTGTGTAGCATACTGATGCATTCATATATATAAATATATGTGTGTATGTGTCTGTATATATGTATATGTGTACATATGTATATGCATTCTTTTTGTCATACTATCTTCCATCATATTCTATCCCAAGAGATTCGATATAATTCCCTGTGCTGTACAGCAGGACCTCATTGCTTATCCATTCCAAATGTAGTAGTTGCATCTACCAACCCCAAACTCCCCATCAATCCCAGTCAATATGACGTTAGTGAACCTATCTATAAAACAGAAACAGGGTCACAGACATAGAAAACAGACATGGTGAAGTGTTTTAAGGAGGGAGTGGCTTGAACAATTCTGTGTTCTATAAGACTCTTTTAGTCAGCTCAGGCTAAGTTCTGCTGTAATAGCAGACAACCTCACAATCTGAATGACTTAATATTTCAATATTTATTTCATGTGGTATGTATCACATGTTCCTTATGAGTCACCTGCAGCCCTGTTCTTTGCCTTATTTTCTCTGAAACCCAAACTCGTAAGCTGCTTCTGTCTTGGGTATTAGTAAGTTTGGTGGCAGAAGGGGGGAAAGGGATGTCAAAAACCATGAGCTTGTACAGAACATGTCTTCTGGAAATGGCATTTGGTACACTGACCCATATTTTATCGGCACAGTAAATCACAAGGTCACTCTTAAGTACAGAGAGCATACACCACTCCTTCCTCAGGGAAAATAGCCCCAAGCAGAGGATGGAAGGGACAGCACATATTTTTAGCAGTAATTCAGTGCACCACAAAAGCTCACATTTGGACTTATTTTTACATGTGAGGAAGCCTCACTAATAAATAATTAGGGCATGAGCTAGAATAAATTAGAGACAGCTCTGAATTAACAATATGTTGTAAATTATAGTTTTGATATTCTCAAGTATATTCAGAAGCCTAAAACAAGCAAAAACATATGGCTCAGCTAGATTTGCTTGATGAGGGATAATAATTTGTGATCATTATCATATTATTGCTGCTGATAATTGTAGCTTAGCCTGTGTTGAGGCTGAGCATCTTTTCATTTACATTGCAGGTTCATTCGCCCATTCATTTTTTTTCATAGCTGTCCCGTGAGGCATGCAGAGTCATTGGCAATATCCCCATTTTACAGAGCAGTAAGTTAACTGCTCAGTTATACTCACTGTCAGTCAATGTAAGTAATTGTCTCAAGTTACATTTACTAAGTGACAGGCCTGAACTCAAACATAAGGAGCTCTGCTCTCAAAAGGAATATAGCTAAATGGACAAAACAGACCTTTACCTAGTGAAGTGAACCACTGTGCTGACAACATAATCCATATGAAAACTTGCTTAATAGACCTTTGTTGTTGTTATTGTTGCTTTTTAGGGCCACACGTGTGGCATATGGAAGTTCCCAGGCTAGAGGCTGAACTGGAGCTGCAGCTGCCGGCCTATGCCACAGCCACACCATCCCCAGATCGCCAACCCACTGAGTGAGGCCAGGGAGCGAACCTGCCTCCTCATGGATACTAGTTGGATTCATTTCTGCTGCGCCACAATGGGAATTCCCCATTGCTCTTTTTCTAGGATAATTTCAAGGTAATCTTCATCTTTTTTCAGTCATACTTATCACAAATCCTGAATCAGTGAGAGCTTAGTTATTGATTTGTATGCAGTAGTATGAAAATGGGAGCACATGCTATTTCAAATGCAGAAATATTTTAAGATCAACTCTGAAATTATTTTTTACCAACCAATGAAGATTTTTAACATGCATATCGTAAGCTAATTCATCCCATTCCTAAATAAAACACTGTACTAATCTTTATGCTCTTGTAAGTTTTATTAGAAAACTGCAGCTTCTTTCTGCCTGGAATGAGCATTTTATCAGGTTCCTGGACCATGTGCTCTGTCAGAAAACATTCTATCCAAATGAATTTAAATATTCCCAGAACCAACTTCATCTCATAAAAGTTATCTGCAAAGGCTGAAGTTGCTTTATAAAGATTTCTTCAAAAGAAAAAAAAAGTAAAAGGAGAAAATCCGTCATACCGGCTCTTTATTAAAAAAAAAAAGCAAACCCTGATTACTCATTTTCTGACATCTGAATAGAAGAGAAGCATAGTGATGGGAGACGGTGTAATGCAGCAGAGATGTCACCGTGTTCCAGAAACTAGAGATGATCACTCTAATTCTGGATCTACCTCTGAGTTCTTGTGTGAATGGGGGCCCTTCAGACTCCCATATAAAAGAAGGGTCAGCTCTATATGTCAGACCTCTCTTACAGCGCTAATATTCTCTTACTTTAACAAAAGAGAATCCATTCGTTCATACAGCGATTAGTGTGCCCACCAAATCAGTTTTAGGATAAGAGGCTACTCAGTTTCAGGTCCTATGCAGATGCCAAGAATCGAAAGCCGAATAAGGCATGATCTATCACACTCCTTGCCATCTGTGACCTCACAGACACGGCGGGGAGGCAGGCAAGGAAATCAGTGCTCTCTGCACAGGGCAAGTGTGACGCTGGAGTGCCTAGGAGAGGACTAAGAGGGACACACAGAGGGCCTTACATCCACAATCTGTTATAGCGCAAGGCATCTAGTGTAAGTTCCCCTCCATGCACCATTGTTGTCTTCACCCTCTCCCCATGCAAGCTAGACCTTCTTCCTTCTTCCTGCAAGCTTTGGGCATAACATACGCCAGCTTACTGTTATTTCCATCAGCTATAAGGAAACTGAAGCTCTGAGACTGAGTTACCCAAAGCCTCCTTGGGGGTCCCATTGTCTGACCCCCAAGCCAATGCTTTTATCTCCCATGCAAGCTTTGTGAGTGTATGCATTTTGAACACCTCATGAGTTCTTTGTCCTATGGATCCCCTTGTATAATTTCTAAAGACTTCAATTGCAGTCTTTCCCTATTGATTGATAAGATTGGCTACTTTTCTTTTTTTTAAAGTCTCCTGCATGTTAAGGACTTGCCTCCATCAGCTTTGATGAACACCTTGATTGGAAGAAGGAGGCTATTGATAACGTTCCTCAGAGTTACAGAGAGGCTCACAGGAAAGCATTTTGCTTTTGCTTTCAGACCACTGAAGGAGGTGTTCAGAATAGAAACGAGTAGTTCCGTCTTGGCATTTCCACTCTTGGATTAATTTTGCCAAGATGGATGCACTCACTTCCAGGCCACTTAACAAAAGCCCCTTCAAGTGCAAAAGAAAATGATTCCTTGAGAGGCCAAAGAAAAAGAGTGTGAAAAAAAGCATTTGAGTGTTAAAAGATGTCTATCCCAGGAGCCTTCTTCAGATTCACTGGCTGAACCATTTGGAGCATGAAACAGCATCTGTAGGGGCTGTGGTCAGATGGAAATGCAATAAAATGTAGAGACAAATACAAATTTAGCTCTCTAAAACCTATTTCAAGGCTCACAAAAATCCTCTAAGGTCTTTGTCCTTAGCAATTTCAGGCAGGCATGGGCAAATTTTTCATTTATTTTTGATACTCCTGAATGTCTGTGTCAAGGACTTTTGAGGATACTGAGGTAAGGAATTTCATTGGAAGCTTCTCGGCCATCAGATCCTCCCTTTCCCAATGTGTATAGATAGGAAGAGTGGAATGGGAAAGGTCCTCCCCTGCTATGCCAGTCCAGAATCACACTCGAAGGTTCTCCGGAACACAGGAGATTCAAAGTTAAATATGAAGTACTTACACAATGGCCCAGAACTTGGTTTTATTGACTCGAAGAGAAATCTCCACTTAAGTGCTTTTCTATGCAACTAACTCCACATTTCTTTTCTTCTAAATTAAAAGATATAAAAGATCAGAGTTCCTTGATTACCTAGTGGGTTAAGGATTCGACGTTGTCACCCTGACCAGGGGAACTTCTGTATGCAGTGGGTAGGGCCAAAAAAAAAAAAGGTATAATGGATCAATAAGAATATTGCAAAAAATTACATCTACTATTTTTCAGTGCTTATTGTAGCCTGGCACAATATTATACACTTTATAGATATAGTTACCCCCAAACCCTGAGTGCTTGCTAGTGTATTTGTCCCTTTTTTTTTTTAATATAACTGAATTCTTTTTTTTTTTTTAAGTTAACTAACTTTCCTGGGGTCAAAGAGAAAGAGCCAAAGTTTGAACTCAAAACTACTACATTATCCAATATGTCTTCCTTGGCCCAGATATTGACTGTCACAGACTCTTTCAAATGATGTGTCTTTAAAGACCAACCCATTCACTTTGAGAGTTAGGAAAGAAAAGCCAAGAAATAGTAGGAAGCCTGATGAGACACCGCACTAAGTGTGCTCTCAGCCTTCTTGGGCTCCAGTCCATTTAATCCTTGTGACCTTGGAAATTCTACTTAGTGATTCTACTCCTCCGTTTTATAATTTGTGAGATAGGGGTGTTAGGGAACCAATCTACCTCAGTATGACTTCATTCAACCCAGTTTCAGATTTCATCCTGTCCTGTCCTCTTCAGTACTTATTTCAATTATAATTTAATTGTTAGTAGATTTCCTTACAATTCTTGCCTTTCAGAATCTTAATACTTTTCCTGTATAGAAAGAATTTGATTTTCAACCTTCCAATCCATTTGAGATGAAGGTTGTTCTTTAAAGGTTTCTCTGGTGTTCAGACTCTTTCTTATGTTTATTCCTTAACTGAAAAGGAATTAATGTTTATAATATTATGAAAACCTATGCACTGTGGACACCTTTAGGTCTGTTAGGTTCAAAATCTAATCCCATTCTCTCTTCATAGTTATTACACAATGAAATGACATCATCTCCAATTTAAAGATGAGATAAGAAAGCTGAAGTTCAGAGGTTTGTTGTAACAATTTCTAAGTGATAAAACTAAGATTCAGAGTCAGATATTTTTGGTGTACAATGTAGGCCCTTTCCCCTGTTCCCATTGTTTTATGCCTAGTCCTTACCATGGTTCATTTGGTTGGAAGATTTGAAAAGAGAGACCACAAGGTAGGCCCAAGTGGGCCATGACTGGTCTCCACTTGATAACCTTACAAAGTGATATCATTTCATAACCATTTTCCAGAGTCAAAGGAAAACTTTCTGGCCTCCTCCTCTTACTCTTAGCAAATTCGGAAAGGCAATGTGGGGACTCAGTGCCTGAGACAAGATGAATTCCATGTGTTCTTAGTCACTGAAGTCAATGTTCTTTTGTACCATATTCCTTTTAGTGACATTCAAATGTAAATTTTCTTATATAATATAATTCACATAACCAAAACTCTGCTTTAATGAGAGAAAATCATAAATTTAAGCAAGTAAGCACCTCATTTGCATATCCATAAATTGGTTAAAAGTCTTTTCATTACTATAAAATGAGAATAATTCTACTATACACTGCACCTTGGTGTTAAATCCTCCATCCATCCTCTCAATAAGAACATTTTTTACATAATGCAGCACTGTCTGTTGTCCAGTTCTATTACATGCTGATTGTGGAAGCAACTTGCCAAAGTTAATACTAATATATGTTAAATCCGCATCATGCTTTATTATTGTCTTTTCTGTGGTATAGTACAGTGATATTTGAACTACAAACTCAAATATATATATGATGCATGTTAACTTGAGATTTTCATTAAAAACAATGGACATTAGTAAAAGTAAGAAGTTAATGCCTAAAAACGCTTGAAAAAAATTTCAGAGTAGTCTCACTAAGTGCTAGTGAAGAGCACGTGTGATCAAATAGTACAGATGTGATATGTGAAATGTAGTAAGTAAACTCTCAAAAGTCTTGTGGCACATAATTAGATTTACTAAAATGTGCAAGCCATTTGGGAAAAAAACAAAAAACCACCAGGAGTTCCCCCTGTGGCACAGTGGTTTAAGGATCCGGTATTGTCTCTGCAGTGGCTCTGGTGCCTACTGACTCAAGGGTTTGATCCCAGGCCTGGCAAAATGGGTTAAGAATCTGTTGTTGCCATAGCTGTGTCGTAGGTTGCAGCTGCAGCTCTGATTCAGTCTCTGGCCTGGAACTTCCATATGCGGTAGGTGCAGTCAAAACAAAAAAAATGTCAGAAAAATCTCACACCAACATAAGAAAGACCTTAGTATAGCAAACATAATCACCTTTCAAGTAGAGAAAAATAGGTTTTCTTTTTCATAATAATAGAGGTTTCCACATGATACCCTGAAAGCAACTTAATTGTAGTTAAATTAGGTAAATATTAATGTAGACTATGGATAATTTTTCTTTACGAAGTGTCTTAAACTTGTTTATAATAAATCTAATATAGTTTCACATTTTTAAAAAGCTTATTGAAATTCTGTGTGTAGAGTGGTGATTATCTGCTGATGGTCTTGACAATTTGAGGTACCTCCAAACATCAGTAGTCAGTATCTGTGTGTTTTGCTGTGGCGTATTTACCTAAAAGAAAACCCTTCCATCTCCTTCCAGAAATGACTGAACCCAGGCCACCAGGTGTCTGTGTGTTGCTTTGCAGATGGTATGACAGCAGGCTCAGTCTTAGTCCCACTGTTGTCTGTGTTGGATCCCACTCCTGTCTTAAGCTGAGACTCAGCTCCTATAACCAGACTACAAGCCTCAGCCCTCTAAGGCCTGAGTAAGGAGTTCCCTTGTGGCTCAGTGGGTTAAGGATCTGGCATTGTCACTGCTGTGGCTCAGGTTCAGCCCCTGGGCCAGTAACTTCCACATGCCGCAGGTGCAGCCAAAACAACCAGAGGGCCCAGTGAATAGGCCATAACAATTAAATAATAATGTAGTGAAAAGCAACACTTATTTAGCAATGATGATGTCAGGAGTCTGGTAGATGCATCACATAAAGTATTTTATGCAACCCTGGTGCAACCCTGCCATGTCAGTGTTATCTTCATTTCTTAGAAGAAGAAATAGGGATTAGTGATGGCAACTAATTTGTCCCAAATAATACACTTTACAAGTAGTAGAGCCAGCAGTTCCTCTCAAGCCTGTCTAACTCTGAACCTCATGCTCTTTCTATTTGTAAGACAAAATAAAATATAAAGAAAAATGCATGCAGTTGATAATGTATGGTTTTCTGTTCAGAAGTATCTGGGTCTTTATTACATGTGAATTTATTTTGTGCTCAAATTTACCACCATGAGCTCCACTTAAAATCCAGCCTCTTTGGAAATCCAAATACGTCTGTCAGGAACCAAGCCTTCTATTAGAAATGTGGGGAAGCTTGTTTTATGACACTGGAAGTGGTTATAAAACTGAAGGTGAAACAATAGTATAAATTAATCAAAGTGGTGAGGAACATTATCCATGTGTGAATGGAGACAGCTTTGTTTCATAGGTTGGCTGTCATTGACACCTGAGCTTATGGGCCAATTGTAAAAGTACTGTGCTATGAAGTTAACTGTGAAGAGCCTCAACTAAGGTGATGGAGAAAAGGGTCATGGCTTTGAAGAAAACGACTTTCCTCTACTTTTGAAACAAACAGGCATTATAAAGGGTCTATATGTTCAAAGACAAAGTATCACTTAAAGCTAACATACCTATTGATAGCAAAACTGAATTTTAATCTTAAGATCAGGAAGATTGGTATAAGTAAGATTTTTTGTCATTATACATCTGATGACAAAAGTTGTTCTGTTGAACATTTTTGAAGTAGATAGAAATAATTGAAACATAACTGTAAGTTAAATGACACATGTTTGGTTTCTTATCAAACCTAGGTTAAAATCTTGGCATTGTGCCTTTTTAGTTTTTTTATCTTGATTTATTTACACATCTTTCTGAGTCTCCAGTTTCTACCTATATAATAACATCAGTCTCACTGACACATTACAACTATTAAATTAAAATGTAAGCAAAATACCCAGCATAGTACTTAGGAAATAATAGGTCATCGATAACAGAAATTATTCCTCTTTTCTCCATCCCTCAGCCTATGGCAACTGACTACCAATCTGCTTTCTATCTCTATGAATTTACCTACTTTGGATAATTAATATAAATGGAATCACACAATGTGTGATTTTTTGTGTTGACTTCATAAAGTTCTTAGGATTCATCTAGATTGCATCATGTGTCAGTATACATTCCTTTTTACAGCTGAATACTATTGCATTGTGTGTATATACTACAGTTTGCTTATCCGTTCATCTGTTAATGGACATTTGGGTGCTTTACACTTTTTGGTTATTGTTAATAGTGCAGTTATATACATGTATATGCATATATTTGTTTGGGCACTTGTTTCCAGTTATTTTGGATATATAACTAAAACTGGAATTGGTATGGTAATTCTGTTTAGCTTTTTATGGAGCCGCTGAACTATTTTCCATAGTTGTTGAACCATTTTACATTCCACAAGAAAATACAAGTGTTTCAGTTTCTCTATATCCTCACCAATACTTGCTGTTTTCTTCTTTTTATATTCTAGTTTTCCTGGTCAATGTGAGGTGGTATCGTTATTTGGATTTATATTTCTCTAAGACTGATGATGTCACACTTCTTTTCATGTGTTTATTGGCCATTCATACATCTTATTTGGAGAAATATCTACCTCACTCCTTTGTTCGTTTTTGAATTTTGTCTTTTTTTGTTGAATTGTAACAGTAATTTATATATTCTAGATACTATATACTTACCAGAGATAAGGTTAAATATTTTCTCCCATTCTATAGATTGTCTTTTCACTTTATTGATAAGGTTTTATTATTTTAATATATTTATTTATATCATATCTCAAATAAGACCTCAAAATGTTTTATGTATTTGGAACATTCAAATAATAAGCATGGAAAAGTATTATACACAAAGATGAAATACTTAAGTATCTAACCACAGAGGGATGATTAAATTATATAAGTGAATCTGTGTTCAATATGAAATAGTGATCTGCTACCCTATTAGACTACCAAAATAAATGACTATGTTATATCACATCAGCCTGGATTTTTTAAAACAAAAGGATTTTTAAAATGTTATAAAAACAGGTGAAAAATTCACCTTTTTTTTTTTTTTTTGGTCAGTAACCTTACTCTACCTCATCCTCATCAGTGTCCAAGATGACCTACTGATAATGACATGAGTATTTTGCATTTGGTGTATGTTTGTGGAATGGTTATTAACGTGGGCTTATAAAAGCACTCTTTAATACTATAGCATTCCTATTTTTTATATACCAGTTTACTACCAAATAATTAAAAACACTTCCCAAGCCATTTTTCATGGACATTCCACAATTTGAGCTTTTTGGAGGGGGGGCACCCACACAGCATAAGGAAGTTCCCAGGCTAGGGTTGAATCAGAGTTACAGCTGCCAGCCTATGCCACAGCCACAGCAATGCAGGATCCGAACCATGTCTGTAACCTACACCACAGCTCATGGCATCACCAGATCCTTAACCCACTGAGCGAAGCCAGGGATCGAACCCGCATCCTCATGGATCCTAGTTGGGTTTGTTAACCATTGAGCCATGAAGGGAACTCCAAATCTGAGCTTTTTAGTGTCAGTCCTCAGTCAAATTATAAGGGATTTCCTGATGCTATAAATAATGCTTTCAAATAAATGTATTCAGATGTATGTTCTATTTTTTTTTAATACTGCCAAACATTTAACTTTCACCAGGCAAAAAACATAATTTTTATGATTAAGTTAATGTTTATTTTTTAGGGAAAGCATGGATAAGAAAATTTTGTTGTTAATTTACAATTCATTAATTTAACAAATATTTATTGAACCCCCAATGTATGCTAGAAGCAATGTTATGAGAATTCAAAAGTAAAATAACCATTATATACCCTCAAAATCTGACATAAATGCATAGTTGACTGCAATATAATCACATTATTTCTGTACATTCTGGTGAAAACATAGTGAAATAAATTCCCAAGCCTGATTGTGGAAGTCAGGAAGTGTTTCACAGATGATATATCTTAAACTGAGCTTCAAAGAATAAATTGCAGGTTTGCCAGATGAATAAGCTTAGAATGAGGTGGAGGATGTCCTAGGCAGAAGTAACAGCATGTACAGTGATTCAAGGAAATGTGAGAGAGAGAATTTATGACTGAAAATTTGGTATTGCTACAATCAGAAATAAAAGAGGAGCAAAAGATGAGGCTGGGCAAGTGAAACAGATCTTAACTTTTTACGGCAAAGGATTGTCATAAATTTAGGCTTGGAGGCAGAGTATTTGATTTAAAACAATAAAAACATTTGCTAAAGATTGCAAATGCCCTCCCAACACAAAATTTATGTTCTTTTCCATTCTGATCCAATGATCAGTAAAAGACAGTCATTTTTACTTGCCAACCTAGATCTGTGTTTCCTAAGATGAACATGATTAAGCATTGCTTATGAACAACTTTGATCGTTGCTCCAAAGTGTGTTTTTGTAACTCTTGATGCAGCTCCGTCCAGTACAGCAAAGATTTGTTCAGAACTTTGCAGGCATCACAGATGGAGTTAGGTAAAGATGAAAGTTTCTTTTTTCTAATGAAAACCTTGTATTGCAAGTAAATGGATTCTTGAATGAGTGTATGTAACAAGAAGTTTATATAGGGTGTCATGGTGAGATTATGAAAGGCGTTATCTTTTCTCATTTGCAAAGAAGTTTGTACTTCACATGAATGTAGAAAGATATTATCCAAATTCAAGCAAAGAGGAAAGACAGCCTCTGAAACAAGAACAAGGATATGTATAAATAAATATATTAATATATTTATTGAAGGAAATGTAATAGAAATTTAGGTGCTAAGGGAAGAATGATGATGCTTGGGAATAGAAAGCAAACTGGTGGAATTCTCTTATGGCACAGCGGGATAAGAATCTGGTGTTGTCACTGTCCATGAAATACTAGCAAAGAGAATCTAGCAATGTGTAGGAATTATACACCATAACCAAGTAAAATTTATTCTAGAGTAGTAGTATTTTAAGAAAAACAATTATCTTTTTGTTTCCTCAGACAAAATTCAGTATTTTTTATATTCTCTTTATATTACATATTCATTCACACTTTTGTTTATTCATACTTTTCCTCTCTGGCTAAATTTTAAGTTTCATGAAAACTAGAAATGAGTTTTCTAACACAATGATAGTTCTGTGAGAACTCTGTAAGACAAAAAGAAAAACTAAACCTTCCATTGGTATAGCATTTATAGTTTAATAGTATATTTGTTTTTGTTTAGTTTTAAATGTTTATAATAATCCAGTGAAGTGGTAGTGGTGTTTGCATTTTACTCAGGAGGAAGCAAAGAAAGTTTGTTTTTTTGTTCAGAGCTGGATTGCACTCAAATGACAAAGAACTTACAGAATTGGTAACTGGAGATTAGATTTTCTAAGACCAGGTAAGGGCCTTCTTCTTGTGAAATAAATAAACAAACAAATAAATATTTTTTCAGTAAGGTACTTATTGAAAAGGCCACTATATATATAAATATACATATATATGTATATATAATATATATAACGTATATATAGAATGTATATATATATGTGTATATGTGTGTGTGTGTATATATATATATACCCACACACACAATGTATATGATGGATACATCTCACATGTTCTTTGCTCACTCATCAGTGGACACTTAGGTTGTTTCCATGTCTTGGCTATTGTAAATAGTGCTTCAGTGAATATGGGGGTGCTTATATCTTTTTGAAATGGTGTTTTGATTTTCTTTGAATAAATACCTAGAAATGGAATTGCTGGATTATATGGTAGTTTTGTTTTCAATTTTTCTATGAGGAATCTCCATAATGTTTTCCAGCAAAAGTGAATGAAGTTTCCCTTTTTTCAACATCCTCACCAACACTTGCTCTTTTTTTTTTTTTTT
>PVHT020000037.1:1444880-1490270 GCA_004024745.2 Catagonus wagneri
CTTTTTTTTTTTTTTTTTCCTCACTTGTTCTACCCAGTTATTTCAGGGGTTTCTTGCAGTTTTTGGAGGTTTAAATTGATCAGCATTCAGATGATGATTTGTCCAACTTGTTTTATATTTAGATGTGTTTTTTGATGTATTTGTGGGAGAGGGAGAGCGCGACCTCTTACTCCTCCGCCATCTTGCCGCCTCTCCAACACTTGCTCTTTATTGTCCTTTTGATAATAGCCATTCAAACAGATGTGAGGTGATATCTAACTGTGCTTTTGATTTACATTTCCCTGATGATTAGTGATGATAAGCATCTTTCCATGTGCCTATTGGTTCTCTGTTTATCTTCTCTGGAAAAGTATCTATTCAGATAATATGCCTATTATTTAATCAGGTTGTTTGATTTTTGTTGCTGTTATAGAAACACCCTGAATAACCAAAGCAATGTTGAGAAAAAGAACAAAGCTGGAGACATCGTGGTCCCAGATTTCAAACTGTATGACAAAGCTACGGTGAAGATATTGGCATAAAAACAAACATGTGGATCAATGAAACAGAATAGAGAGCCCAGAAATAAACTGAAACATATATGGCCAATTAATTTACCACAAAGGAAACAAGAATATACAATGTGGAAAGGAAAATTTCTTTAATAAATTGTCCTGGGGAGACTGGATAGCCTCCTGCAAAAGAATTAAACTAACCATTATATTATGGTCCACACAAAAATTAACTCAAAATGGATTCCAGACTTAAATATAAGACTAGAAACCACTGAACTCTAGAAGAAAACATAGATGGCAAATGCTTTGTCATCATACTTGGTGATATTTTTTGCATCCGACTCCAAAGATAATGGCAACAAAATAAATAAGGATGTTGATTTTTTTAATTTTTTTTAATTAAGGACATGAACTCAGTGAAATGACCATTTTGCTTCTAAGGCAGAATTATAGAACCTACCCTATACTATAGTCTTAAGATTCTGTATATATAGAAGTTTCTTAAATCTAGCATTATTATTCATTTTGTATTAGTACCATCGAAGGCAATGCTTGGTATATAGGAAAAAAGTTAAATTTTTGTTGGGCAAATGAATAAATGAATTAAATAATATAATGGACATAGCTTATTTAATATCTGGTATAATTAAACTTGATCATTTAATGTATGCAAATATTTTAATGAATGTAAAGTGTTTTGTTTGTTTTGCTGTTTAATTCAAAAAAGCAAGACTTCTGAGCATCTTTTTCAAGAATGAGTGGTCATTGAGGGCTGATAATTAGCAATTTCCTATTGTTCATGCAACTCCCTTCCTCTGGTCATTAATCTTGCAGGGATTTTTCTATAATTAGGTCATTATTGCATGATAAAATGGGCCAGTATTATAGGAACACATTTAAATAATGAAAGATTACCATACTTCAATATCTGAGACCCATACCTCCACAAGACTCTGTATTAGTCAACTCTTGAGGGATATGTCTAAACTCAACAAATGAGCAAAGAGGGAATAATTGTTGGATTTGTTGAAGCAACTCCATTTTGATAACCTCTTAATATCGGTTTGGCTCATGTTCCTGTCATCATAAAACCCTCTATTGTGTCAACTAATTGAAACGTCACAAAATGGTGTCATTTGAAATGCTTTACTCCAGCCTGGTTGCAAGCAACTCTAATTCCCAATATCAAGGTCACTTTTCACTTCACAGTTATATGGGTCACAACACGAAAAGGATTAATTTTTTTGTTGATTACTCTCTGCTACTATTACATGAATTACACTGCTGCGTCCAGCGCTGCAGGGAAGTGAGGAATCCTGGAAGAGGGACGGCGTGATATAATAAAACACACAAGACTCTTTTCCATTTTGAAAGTGGGGGGCCAGGAGGCACTCTGTCCCACAGGACAAAGGCGCCTAGGCTTTAGCTCACATGCCTTTTATTATGGAGTGTGACGTAGTTTAATGAGCAAAATCAGGTGCAGGTAATAATTAAACCATCACTTCGTGGTTACATTTTGCACGTGTGCCAAATTTGTTTACTGAAAGCTTCAGCAGTTTCAGTGGTCTCCAACATTACACTTCATAGCAAGTTGGATTTTCATATCTTTGCAAATCTACCACATTGGCAATTGTTTTATGGCTAATCTGAAGCATTCTAATGAGGATTTAAAAGAAGTGTAGTTTTCTTATGAAATATAATCCAATGATGCCAACTGATGCCAAGAGCTGTATTGCATATGTGTATAGTTGTGTATGTGTGTGCATTGTAAGATTAATTTAGTCAATTCCCTTGCAGGTTACTTAAAAAAGTCGTTAGTGTACATTGTAATCACACTAGTCTTTTGGGGAATCTATGCATTTAAGAAATAAAATTGCAATGAGTGATAGCCTAGTACAAGTAATAAGACATGACAGTAAATTTCTTTAAAATATCTAAGAATCCCAGGAGTTCCCACTGTGGCTCAGCAGGCTAAGAACCTAACTAGTATCCATAAGAATGCAGGTTCAATCCCTGGCATCACTCAGTGGGTTAAGGATCCAGCGTTGCTGTAACCTATGGTGTAGGTCACAGGTGCAGCTCGGCTCTGGCATGGCTGTGGCTGTGCCATAAGCCGGCAGCTGCAGCTCCAATTTGATGCCTAGCCCGGGAACGTCTATATGCTGCTGGCGTGGCCCTAAAAAAGAGAACAAAATATCCAAGAATCCTTATAGCAAGAGGCTATAGAGATTCTTGGATATCTGAGGTGGGCAGATATCTAGAATTTAATTTAGAAACCGGGAACATTCAAAACATTTCATTGTAACGGTGTAAAAATTTCTCAAGTTTGAATATTTTGAAGAAGTTACAAGGTGCTGACAGGCATGTACTCATAGTGTTCATTTAAGGGCAATGGCTATGCATAGTAAGAGACCATAGTGCTGGAAGAGACTGCCAGGCTAAAGCTTCCAAGGACTCTTAATCTCCCATGGAAACACTCTGTTTCTAGAATGAACTACCAAGAACTATGCTATGAATCTTGACTTCAAGGGAGAATTTCCAGCAGGCTGTTTGTTTGTTTTTTCCTTTTGGTCACATAGGAAAGCCAGGGTGTCTAATCATTTGTGCCAAATGAAGCCATCGGTAGACAGACTGATCCTGCTGGTTTCAGGGATGTTTCAGAGTTAATGAGCACACGTTTAATGTGACTGTCCTTTATTTAACCAATAATCAGAACCAGATATTCAGGATTTCCAGAGATAAGTATATTGCTCTCTCAGTCTGGCTATAAAATAACTCTGTTCTGTATAAATAATATCAGTGATGATAACAGTAAGAAACTGTGTCAGTTTCCTGTTGCTGCTCTAATTGCCACAAACCTAGTTGCTTAAAACAGTACTACTTACTTAAAGCAGTTAGTACTTATTTACTACTGAAAGCGGTGCTTACAGTTAGTGGTACAAACCTTACAGTTCCTGACATTAGAAGGCCAAAGTGGTTCGGTGGAAACGAATCTGACTGGTATCCATGAGGACGCAGGTTCGATCCCTGGCCTCGCTTAGTGGGTTAAGTATCCTGTATTGCTGTGGCTGTGGTGTAGGCCGGCAGCTACAGCTCCAATTCAGCCCCTAGGCTGGAAACTTCCATATGCTGGGGGTGTGGCCCTAAGAAGACAAAAAAAAAAGGTACAAAGTTGTTCCTAAATTTTATGTGTAAAAGACCTAGCAGAGTGTTTATTCTATATTATACACTAGACAAATGAGAAGTTTTGTATCATTTTTGGAATGATCAAAAACAATATTTGCCTCTTTAAAACATTATTCTGTTGGAGTTCCCACTGTGGCACAAGGGGTTCAGCAGTGTCTCTGCATTGTCAGGGTGCAGGTTTGATCCTTGGCCAACACAATGGGTTAAAAGATCCAGCAATGCCACAGCTGCAGCATAAGTTGCAAATGGAGGTCTGATCTGATCCCTGGCCAAGGAACTCCATGTGCTGCAGCATAGCTAAAAAAAGAAAAACAAAAAACCCTCCAATATTCTACCATGTTATACGTATAAATAGCATTCTTAAACAGATAAATGCTATTTAAAAATGTTTTTGGATGTACTTAATGTGGATCTCTTTAATCATCTTATATATTTTAACTGCTTGAAAAATCAGCTATCATTATATTCATATGAATTTCTACTTGGAACACCTGTATCACACATGCGCACATGCACGCACAGACACACACACACACACAATACACACCTTTCCTCTTGGTTAATCCCTTTCTATTCAACCCCAACACAGCTTCCTTAACACTGACTAATTCAATAAAACAACTAGAGTTTCTGGATTTGGAAAACATCCACAGGCCATAGTGCTCTAAGAAATTGTGTTGTTTGCTGACCCTTTCTTAGTGAAAGTCAACACTGGGTGGTTCCAAGTAATTCCCCATCCCCAAATATAGTAGATATTGGTCTGTTTCACACTGAACAGGAATTTTTTTCAAAGCTTAAAAAGCAGTGAATATTTTAGTAAAACTGTAGAAGTTCCCATCATTTTATTTTATTTTATTTGTTTTTTATTTTTTGCTTTTTTTCAAGGCTCGCACCTGTGCCATATGGAAATTCCCAGACTAGGGGTTGAATCTGAGCTACAGCTGCCAGACTATAGCCACAGCTACAGACACAGTAACTCAAGATCCAAGCCGCGTCTGCGACCTACACCACAGTTCACGGCAATGCCGATTGCCGACCCACTGAGCAAGGCCAGGGATCGAACCCACATCCTCATTGATTCTAGTGAGGTTCATTTCCACTGAGCTACGATGGGAACTCCTCCTATAGTTTTATAAATAGGAGATGGAATATATTCTTTCTTTGGAGGCTGACACTGTTAATTTCCTCTTGTTCTAATGTTTTTATGGTCCTTGAGACATTGTAATTAACATGCCTGTGTGTGTATTTCATCAGCTTTTAATGAATATGCCAATTTGTGCTTCTAATAAAACTATAGTATTTATCCAAGTATCTACTGCTATGTTGTGTCAATCACCAGATTCTTTACATTTTTTAAACTCAAAAGAAATCTTGTTTATTATTTGCTTCAAAAAATTTAAAGGGCTCCGCAGGCAATTTGCATATGTCACTAGTTTAACCGAGCAAGGATTAGCAAATTAAATCTTAATTAGCTAATTTTTGCATAATTTTAGGGAAATTATATGCTTTGTACAGATGACAGGTGGGAAGTAAGGCATTTAACTTGTATCAAATTGGAGTTTTCCTTGACTTTATGAATTTTAATAGAAAAATAACATTTAACAGTTAAAGTGTATGTCAAAAACTGAATAGATCCTATCTGGAACCACGGAAATAAGAAATTATTTTATGAAAGAGAACCAGCAGCAGACCTTGAAGTATTCCTACCAATATATATATAAGAATTATTTTGAAATTAAGGAGATTTTTTTCAAACAGGTTTTATGGTTCATAGGATATGTTCTGGACTGTAATACAGTGATAAATTAATGGAATGTGAATGTTAATTCACAGTTCACACATATATTGATAATAAAGTCACAGCTGGCATTAAGTCTTTATATGGGGATTTGATAGTGCTCTGCAACTGTAGTTATAATTGTACTAACTCACATGCCAGGGGAGGTGTTATGCAGCCATGTTCCAACCCCCTGGCCTGCCTGAGCTATTTTTCACCTTTGTGCGCTTCCCCTTTCTGGACTGTCTTTCTCCCACCTCTCTTCAAACCATCCTTCAAAACTTCAGTTAAACATCTGTATAGAAGGGGTCTTCCTTCATCCTGCTCTGTCTCACTAATGATTTCGTTCTTTTCTCTGTTCCCATAGTTCCGTGTGCATTTATTTTTGTCATTCCACTAACCACGTTGTATAATGGCCCATTCTTTTCTGCACTCTCTGTCCTGACCCCGTGAAAGCCAGGATTATATTTTATCTGTCTTTGTAAACTTTCAATAGAAGTTCTTTGAATAAATTAAGAAAGGGACATTTTTGTAATATATTCACCACCTAAAGACAGATCACCTCAAAATAGTTGTCAGAAGGAGTTCCCGTTGTGACACAGCAGAAATGAATCCAGAGAATGTGGGTTTGAGCCCAGTCTTTACTCA
Source organism: Catagonus wagneri (assembly GCA_004024745.2). Taxonomy (NCBI): domain Eukaryota; kingdom Metazoa; phylum Chordata; class Mammalia; order Artiodactyla; family Tayassuidae; genus Catagonus; species Catagonus wagneri. The sequence continues at coordinate 1,450,986 of PVHT020000037.1, forward strand.
GTGGGTCAGGGATCTGGCATTGCTGTGAGCTGTGGTGTGGGTTGCCCATGCAGCTCAGATCCAACATTGCTGCGGCTATGGAGTAGGCCAGCAGCTGCAGCTCAAGTTCAACCCCTAGCCTGGGAATTTCCATATGCCATGGGTGTGGCCCGAAAAAGAAAAAAAAAAAAGAAAATCGAAGTATCATGAATGAAAGCTAGGGTTTAATATTTATTATGAGAACAAGTTTCTGCCACCTAATACTGTTCATCGGGCTTTTATTGGGCTCACTCTCATAAGCCATTGTATGTTGTGTCTACTCAACATGTCGCAAAAGTCACTGTAATATTAGAGAAGAGTATTTCATTTTCTAAGATCACATAAAGTCCTCAAATCAGACAGGAATGATTATTATCACTGACTCAAGTTGAAAAATTTACTTGCTCAACAGACCATGCTACTCCCTCAAGCCAACTCCTGGCCTGGGTACTGAATCTGAACTCATCTCACCTATTCTCAAACTTCAGTTTAGCAAGTGTTCCCCTTGTTTTCTGTGTCATTAATATTTCTTTAATCTGATCATTTCAGTTACTACAAATGTGCTTTTCTGTTTCCTAACTGAAAAACCCTTCTCAAATCCGTATTTTCACTGCTATGATCCTACTTCTCTGCTCCAATTCACAACCAAACTCCTTGCAGGAATGGACTCCTCTTGTTTCCGTGTCTTTGCTCAGCTTCTCCTAAGCACATTTCAATGAGGCTTTCCACTCATGACATTTCTAAAGCATCTTTTACCATCGTCATCGATGAGTTCTTTGATGCTAAATGCTTTGCTTTTTATCAGGGTTTCATATAATTAACCAATCTGTTTTCTTTAGATTATTTCATTACTGGTTTGAGGCACCATTCTCTATTGTCCCACTTCCTACCTACCTCACTTGCAACTCCTTATATTGTACTTCGTTGGTTTTTTCACATTGATTCCGCATCTCAGTGTTGGAAAACCGCTGTGTTTTATCCTTAAATATGTCATCTTCTCCATGTACATCATTCCCCAGAACGTCTCTTCCAGCATGGTGTTTGTTATTTGTTTCAAATATCATTATATGGGAATGATTCCCCACTTGTATCTATAGCCCAGTGTCCCTGCATTCCAGAGTCCTCAGTCATCTTCCTCAGACATCTCTGTTTGACTATCCACCAGAGGGTCTCCAATGGAAACTATCAACAGCTCACCCCATGATCCCCAAGTATAAACCTCCTCTTCCCACGGTATTCTCCACCCAGAAAATGTCATCCTTTTGTGACTACCACACCTTCAGTTCCGTTTTTTAAATTTCTGTTTTATAATTGTACCCTAATAGCTAAGTCTGTAAAAGGCACTATACATTCCATTTCTGTAATATTCACATTGTATATGTTAGTTTATTTATGTTTACTAAAGATTTCTTGCTACTGTCATGTTTGGTAGGTTTGTAGTTATTTCTTCCATGTGCTCGCCTCTAACTGTGCATAAATGGTTTTGTCTTTTTTCCCCTTGATGGAAGAAAACAAACCTCATTGCTTTTGGTATGGAATATGAATTTAATTTAAATTATGTGAGGAAATAGCCCCAATATGTTGGTTTTAAAAATGCATGTCAACATTTGGCATTTGGATATTCTATGTAAATGCAAGCTTTTAGCAGAATTCCAATTGAACAAATTATAGTTTTTGACTATAATTTATGGGAGCTATGTAAATATCTACAACTTTATAGCCAGTGTTTCCTAAATTACTTATGAATTACTAATTAGCTTTTTCAGCTTCAGGATGTGCAAATATATTTTCACAGAAAAGAAATGCTAAAACTCTGAGGACCCTTTGGCCTTAAATAAATAAAAAATGACACTGAATGCTTTTACCAACCAGGAGAGGGCACTATTTTCCTTTGACCTGCTACCTTGTTAATTGTCTAAGGAAAACTAGAAATTCCAAAGAAATACCTTTGAATGCAAAACTGGTTTTAGAGGTGGAGAGAGTACATGGCAACTTTGTTGAAAAGCAGCTAAGCAAAAAGAACTTGAGTTTGAAACCAAGTAGATCTGGATTTGACAGCTGTTCCTGCCCCTAAGCAATCCTAGAATCTTGGGCAAGTTGCTTAAATTCGCTAAGCCTCAATTTACTCATGTGCAAAGTCATTATAAAAATACCAGTGTTGACAGTCTGATGAAATCATATGTTCAAATATCTATTCATTGTTTTATACATAATACTTTGTTCCTATGATGATAATGTTGACGATGATGATTTGATTTAACCTTAGTATGAAGACCTAGTGAATTGTTCTGTCATTAAGTTTCCCAGACCTCTTCATTTTTACAACATTTTAAATCTTAAGAAAATTTGAAAAAATGGTATTAATGGAAATAGTATTCCAATTGTTTAGAGTCACCAGCAGCTAACATTTTGCTGTATGTGCTTTACCTCTCACTCATGAGATGGAAATGCTTACTACTGTGGCCTTCCCATGTAACTGAGAGAAGTTTGTCTTGAGGGGACTTTTCATCCACCCATTTTTTTCCTTATTTCACTCCTTCAACAAATATTTATTGAACTAGCACAGTGGTGAGGAACTAGCTGTTCTAAGAATTGGGAGCACATTACTGAATTAAACCAATCAAAATCTATGTACCGGTCATATTTTATTTTTATACATATATTAATGTGACAAAGCCCATGATCAAAGAAGATCCCGTTTTCCTCATATATTTTGTTGCTTGAATTGCTCCCCTGAGTCAAAAAGGCCCAAATGGAATTATAGTGTGAAAGGTGAACTTGCCTACATTCCTTTTTCTTATTTATACCCATTCCCAAAAGGTACCGTAAATAGTTTCAACAAATGCCTCTGGCAAGAAATTCAACAGTCTTCTGAAAATCACTATGCAAACAGTCATTTTCTTCAAGGAAAGAATAGACAATTCCTCTGCAGAGAATTGCCCTGAGGACAAATTCAACGTTGTTTCTTGTACTTCAAACCTCCATTAGTCGTCCTATCGTTTAAATGTATGCAAATAAAGGTTATCCTAAAAGTAAAGTTTGTGAAAAATATCTCTCCACATGACACTCAATTGCTAAATCTTAACAGGAATTTCCAGATGACTTACAGGGAGACTCTTCAGCCCAGGGAAGAAAAACTATGTTTCTTAAACTAGCCTGTCTTAATTCAGGCTACCATGACAAAAATACTGACAACTGGGTGGGTTAAGCAATAGAAATTTATTTCTTGCAGTTCTAGAGGTTGGAAAGTTCAAAATCAAGGTGCAAACAAAGTATCTTTTATTCTGAGGTCTCTTCTTTTGGCTGTTAGACACCATCTCATTATGTGCTCGTATGACCCTTTGTGCACTCATTGGGAAAGAAAGGCCAAGCCAGCTCTTGGATCTCTTCTGATAAAGGCACTAATTCTGTTATGAGGGCCCCATCTTCATGAGCTCTCTATCCTAATTACCAACCAGGTTCCATCTCCAAATACCATACCTTAAGGGTTAGGATGTGCACATATGAATTTGCGGGAACTCAAACATTCAATCTAGCACTGTGTCTGGACATAAAAGTATCGCCTTAGGTAGGTGGTTAACATACCAGTTCTTAGACTCCCCGTTAGCAATTTCTTTTTTTTTTCTCTCTCTTTCTCTTTTTATTTCCCCTCTTATTGCCATACCTGTAGCATATGGAAGTTCCTAGGGTAGGGGTTTAATCAGAACTGTAGTTGCAGGCTTATGCCACAACCATGGCAACACAGGATCTGAGCCTCATCTGTGACCTGTGCTGCACCTTATGGCAACATTGGATTCTTAACCCACTGAGGGAGGCCAGGGGTCAAACCCACACCCTCATGGACACTATGTTGTGTTCCATCAACTGAGCCATGACAGGAACTTCCCCCATTAGCAACTTCTATTTCAGTCCATCCAGGGGTGGAAAAGTAACCAAGTGGATCCTTTTCAGAGTCACTGAAAAAGGAAGAGTTGACAGTAAGAGACTGTACCATAACTAGGATATATGAAGATACTTTGGCATGTAGGAAGATAGATCCTTGAGAAGTTAAATGATCAACAGTCAGGAAGGAAGCATAAAGCTTAGCAAAATTCTGAGGGAAGTATAGCCCTTGCTCTAATATACTTCTCCGTCACATGGCTCAAGTCTCTGACTTGAAGCAGTCTTGACCACCATAATCTCTGTGAATTAATCGTGAGAAACTTTAGGCTTCCTTAACTCCTTTGCTTCCTTCATTACTTTTTCTGCAGCTTATTTTGCATTTTTTTTCCCCCTCTGGTATGTTGTGGTCCATGTACGGGCTGAAAAAATAATTTTCCGACTCATAGCAGGGTGAAGAAAAGACAAGTTTATTGAGGCAAGGACAACGTCCTGCTGATGAGGGAGAGCCGACCTGAGCACATGATCATGTCTGTTTTTATAGCCCAGACACAAGGAGAGAGAGGAGAGGTCTTATTATACACCTGTATGGCCTGCTGATTCTTTGGGGAAAGATGGGGTTTTCTGATGTCATCTTTGCTGCTTGGTTGGGGGAATATATTACCCTTACAGGGGAAGGTTAAGGAGTATGACATATATCTTTCCTAGTAAGGGGCAGGAAAGCCTAGGCCAGGTTGCTGGGGGCAGAGTCGGGTGTGCAGGGGCAGGACGTTTGTAACAGTACAATGAGATGGGTGAGATGTTAAGGGTTTGGTAATTCTTATCTCAGCCAGAGGCTTTTTGCATTTTATGTTCTTGGAGAGGCCTTGAAGTTCCACTTGGTACTTTCACAGAAGATAAACATCATTTTTATCTCTCTTGTTTCATCAGAAGGATTCAGTTGTCATAAACTCTTAATATTTATTGGCAGAAAATAATAAAAGCTAAGGACTTTTCTTATAACCAGACCTTGCATCACTGTGGTTGTAGAGGTACAAAGTCCAGACTTTGTGACATGACCCTCTGAATTAGCGAGATTAGGAAGAAAACTCTGGCAAATACCATATTTGCTGGAGTAGAGCAGAGTGGTTGATTCTTTTGAAATTCTTCAGATAGGAGTACTGGCCTCTGCATGCACCTGGATATCTTTCTTGTCTAAGGTTAGTGGTGGCTAAACAAGCCATTTTCAAATTGACTGTTTTGTAAATTTAATATTATTGTTGAATTTTACAAAGTTCCTCCACCTAACATCAGTGTTTGCTTGATCTTATAAATATCAAGTGAAATTCCAGTTAATTCAGGCACACCATGCAGTAGAAATCTTCTATACATTCCTACAGGTGGCATGTGGAAACTAAGTTTAAAAATGAGTGAGTAAGTGGGTTACATTAGTTTAAGGATTGTGACTAAGCCATTAATGAGTGCCCATATTTTGTGAATTAATGGATTATATTTAATAATTGATTTCCAGCCCAGTTCTTTATCTAAGGGTAAAAGTTCTTTTCACTCATTGCTGTATAAACCGATGGAGGTATATTTATGTGTCATCATCTATGTATTGAAGAGAGTTCATTTATCTCTACTGTAGAACTTACTTCATTGGAGTATTTGTTTATTATCTAAGTTTGTCAAGGGCAGATATTTGTTTTTATTCCTCTTCATGTGCCCAATACATAATATACTACCTGACTTATAACACATGTCCATTAAATATCTGGTGAAATGAAAGTACTTTGTGTCCATCTTAATGTATATGAGGGGTGAATAATCTGAAGTGGTTAATAGATAACCATAAGTGATTTTCATTCTTGTTCTAGTTGTTTCTCTCTGGTTGGTTGTATATCCCATGTTACCCTGGGCCTCATCAGCCTGTGAGTTAAAATGCAGTCATACTTGTATTTTCTACCCAAATTGTCAATATCACATCACATTCATGCCTCAGACAGAACTTTATAGCTCTTCACTGATTTCCACTACCATTTTTTTTTGTAAGATTCTAGTAGGTTTCTCATCAGATACTGCAGGATATCATCTTTGCGTGCCACATCCATTCTTTCTCTTTTTTCTTGCAGAGGGTGGCTACAGGTACCTACTCCATTCCCCTCTTCTTTATTTCTAAGTATTTAGATGATAGTAGATGGATAGGTAGGTAGGTAGGTGACTATTGGGTAGGTAGGTAGGGAGATAGAGAGATAGAAAGAGAGATAGAGAGATAGATAAATAGCTACCAGTTGACCCTCTGTACAAGCTCAGTGCTTAACATCCTAAGTTCTCAGGCCCTGAGTCTGCTTTGTCTTCTTCTGTCATTCTGAGGTTCAGATTTCATTCATCTATCTGGGAAGGGTATCAAGATGCTGTGTTTTCCCTTCCATCCTTTCTTTTCCAAACTTCTTGCAGGCTTTAAAAACTCCCTTCTTGCAGATTTACTGTGGCTGAGACATCATAACATAACACAATTTTTGCCAGTAATTATCTATGGATGAAAAGCAGGCCTAGAACTATAACTTCAGTAGGGCCCCTTGATTCAATAAACTTAACAGTTATTCCTAAGGTGTCTACTACGTGCCAGACTCTAGGATGCTAGTGAGCAAAACAGTGTCAAAAACCTTCTCTTGTGCAGTTTGTATTCTAGTGAAGGCAGAGAAATACTAGGTAATAGATCATTATAGATACAAAATATTAGGCAAGTAAGTTATATGGTGACAAGGGGTTTTGGTTAAAGTAAGAAAGGGGATGCAATGTATGGAAGCGAGAATAATCAGGACACTATATTTCATAAAGTGCCATTTAGTTGGAGACCCAAAGAGGCAAGGATGAGAACCAAGGGGATATCTGGAGAAAAAACTGACCAGACAGTGACACAGGGATAAAGGCCTGAATGTATTTAGACTAAGGTGACCAGGTGTAGTTCATTATTAACCACACTACTGGATGTCCTCTAGCAGCAAGGTCTAAGTTGTGCAGTTATCTATATATCTTCATTACATAAATCTTCCTATTGCAGATCCTCAATTATGAAAAATCTCAACATATAAACTAGTATTTAACTCTTACCTTAACCAGTAGGATTCATTTCCCTATGACTAAGTTTGAGATAAACCTTCATACACAGGTAAGAGAAGTTTCAGCTGAAATTATAGGATCAAAATGATCCATGTCTGCTTAGGTGTAGAATAAAAATAATAAAATGGCAATCAATCGGAGGCAAAGTTTCACCTTCTTTTCACTATTTGAGAAATTTTACAAATAAGAAAAGATACAGCATTTTCTTAATAATAGGGGATACTTCTTTGAAAAACAGCTTGTAAAGGAACTTCTAAGTATGGCACGTACTGAAGAAAAAGATGTAATAAATTTTTATTGAACTCTCAAACAAAGCATTAAAAAGATACTTAACGTTGAAAATATATGCTTATTTTGAATCAGAATGCAGAGCGGTACCATATGACTTTTATGAAGAATTTATGTCACCTAAATATCAGTTTGGAATGAGGGTGAGGGAAGAGGGCAGGAGGATAATATCACCAAATTTACTTGTTAGAAAGAATATGTGAGCAAAATGACATAGTAGATGCTTAATCATAGATATGAATTATTTTTACTTAAAAAGCATAAATAATTGAAAAAGAAGGGTTTCATAGAAACTATGGTCACCATGCTGTATATTACATCCCAGGATTTCTTTATTTTTTAACTGGAAGGTACCCTCGGACACATTTTACCCATTTTGCCCACATCTTAACCCCTGCTTCTGCAAATAAAAATCATTCTCTGTATCTATGAGCTTGTTTTTTTTTAATATTGTTTTATATTCCGTCTACTTGTAAGATCATATTGTATTTGCCTTTCCCTGTCTGACTTATCTCACTTAGCCTCCTGCCCTCAAGGTCTATCCATCTTCTTGCCAGTGGTGAGATTTCCTTCTTTTTTCATGGCTGATTAATACTGCAGTGTGTGTGTGTTTGTGTGTGTGTGTGTGTGTGATCACATCTTCTTTTTCTAATCATCTATTAATGTGCACTTAGTTGCTTATATATCATGGCTATTGTAAATAATGCTCCAGTAAACAGAGCAGTGCTTATATCTTTTTAAATTAGTGTTTTCATTTTTTTTTTCAAATAGATACCAAGAACTGGAATTGCTGGATTACATGTTGTTCCACTTTTAATATTTTGAGAAACCTCCATACTGTTTTCCATAGTGGCTGCCTCAATTTACAACGCAATCCACAGTGCATGAGAGTTTCCTTTTTTCTAAACAAATAGACAAGAAATGAATGTTGCTAACACTTATTTCTTATATTTTTGAAGACAGTAATTTTGACAAGTGGGAGGTGATATCTCATTGTGTTTTTGATTTGCATTTTCCTAATGATTAGTGATACTGAGTACCTTTTCTTGTAGCTGTATGTCTTATTTGAAAAAAAAAGTCTATTTTAAACCTCTGCCCATTTATAATTGGTTTATTTATTTATTTGTTATTGAGTTGTACAATTTCTTTATATGGTTTGCTTACTAACTCCTTATCAGACATATAATTTGCAAGTATTTTCTTCTGTTGGGAGGGTGGGTGCCTTTTCATTTTGTCGATGATTTCTTCTGATAGGCAGATAATTTTCTATTGTTTAGTATGAGTGCCTGGACAGATCAAACTCCAAAACAGACTGCTTCTCTGAGTTACCTGTATGAAATCTCCATAATTTTTAGTGTATCATAATTGACTCAGTCATTCCAAGTGATTATTTTTTTCCTTTTTATGGCTGTACCTGCAGCATATGGAAGTTCCCAGGCTAGGGTTCAGATTGGAGCTGCAGCTGCAGGCATACACCACAGCAACACCAGCAACACCAGAGCCACAGCAACACCAGATCTGAGCTGCATCTATGACCCACACCGCAGCTTGCGGCAATGCTGGATCCTTAACCCACTGAGCTGAGCGAGTCCAGGGTTCATGGATACTACTCAGGTTCTTAACCCACTGAGCCGTTATGGGAACTCTCCAAGTAATTTTTAAAAATGTACTTTCTTAATTTTGTATTTTCTTGAGACAAACATTTATCAAGAAACCAATAAATAATGCTGCGTATTCTTTATTTTTCAGTATTTTAGCAACATGATCCTATATACCAGTACAAACAAAACAAAGCCATTAAACATTCTTGTCTGACTGGAAATTGGGGGTACTGGCAAGCAAAAAAATTAGGATTTATACACAAGAAGTTAAAAATCTTCTTAGGTAGATTAAGTGACATATAAATGATGCCTCCATTTCAATGAAAGAAAGACTGTAAATTGAAACTACTGGGATTACCAGTTTGCCTCTTAAATGCTTCTCAAATCTGTCTTGTCATCTCAAGCCTCATCCTCTCCCTCTCTGATTTATCACCTGATTTATCACAGCAGCCTCCTTACTTCTCTTTCCTGTCTCTGCCTCTGGTCCATACAGGCCTCTGTAGACACATTCCTGGAATCCCAGTCAGGTGTAGGCGGGAGGTATGGAGGCTGAGGCAGCTGTAGTCTGAGATGGGGTGTTCCAGCCCAGCCCCTATTGGAGCCAAGCTCCCAAGAACAAGTAGAAAAGAGCCAGTCATGCAAACACTCCCTCTAGGCTAAATTAAGACAGAATCAGGACTTGAAGTGAGAAAAACCTTTTAAAAATGCAAATACAATCACATTATGCTTCTGGGTAAAAAAAGCATCAATGTTTCTGCATCACACACAAGATTAAGAGCAAACTGAGCCCACAGGCTTCATTTCCTGCCTTCCCAGTACATTCACTTAGCATCAGCTATACACAGACTTGCCTTCCTCTGGATACATATTCCACACATCAGCAAGCAACACATTACTCTCTCAAGTTAAAGAGTAAATATAGACGTAACAGAGAAAAAAATAAAAACCTTCCATGAGATTATACATGGTAAATCCTATTGTCAGAAAGTGTTTACTTCAAGGACCTTACTGCTTTAAATATTTTAAACATTTATGTCAAGTTCTCCAATTTATTTTATTTACATAAACTACAATAAACTCCAGATGAATTTATTTACATGTCTGTGTATTTACATAGCATACATTTATACACACATTTATACCCAGGGTATTTTAATTAACAAAACATTTATTCTACTGCATATATTTTTAAAAATAAGGTAATAATACAGAACATTTTAGAAAAGAAATAATAGGAACAATGTGCTTATGTCACTGTTCTAGTTCAACCAGCATTATTTTTCATTTTCTTATCCTCCATTCCATATTTGATATAGTTGTAATAAACATTTACACCCTTTCTGCATTTTGACTTCAGAACTTTATATCATAGCAATTTACGCTATAGCACAGAGCAATATTTTCAATGCATTCCTTATATTCCTTAAAGTAGATATCCTGTAATTTATTTAACCATTGCCATATTGTTGAGCATTTAGTTAACATTATCGTAATGTCAAAGATTATGGTAAATAAGTCTGTGATAAGCATAAATGTATATTCATATGAATATATACATGTACATTTTTTTACATTTGAATTTCTTAAGCATACTGAATTAAATGATTTGAACATTTTTATGACAAATAATGACAAATTACTTCTCTCAAAAAATGTACAATGTGCTTGACCATTTTTGATAGGTTAAAGCTTTAGTGTTTATATGTCTTGGCTTATGTTTTAATTAACATTTGTATTTGTTTATTTACATTCTTTGATAGGTTAAATGCCTTTTTTTAAGCAAAGGATGTTGGACATAACATTTTCATAATTAACCCAGTCATCATTTGAAATTTCAATATGACATAGAATAAACCACTAAGCTTATATGCAATATAGTACAACTGTATGCTAGACACTCTGCTAGTATCTTCTCTAATTTTTAAAAAATTAATCTTTATATGAAGAAAGTATTATTATACCTACATTAAATAGTTTCAGTGAGACTGAACAGTATTGTGTATGAGAAGGGTGAAGTACGAGGTGTCAGATTTAATAAGTGAATTGTGTGATGTATTATACATCCATGCAAAAAATGTCCTTTTTTCCTTTCTTTTTACTCACTCCTTACTTTTCTTTCATGTTTGTCTGCCTCTCCATCTTTCCTTTCTTCCTCTGTTCTCTCTATCCGTTCCCTACTCTTTTCCTTGTATTTGTAGATTGTCTGGTTCTTAGCCAATCCCAAAAGGATGTGCTTTCTGGAGGCTCATGACATGAGTGTAAGGTGATATTACAACTGTCTGCTAATTGACTGATGCAGTGATTGCTGTAGAATCCACAGCTCTGACTGCTGACTCCCAGAGAATGTCCCATCATTCTTCAGAACATACCGTACTAAAATTTACGTCTTGTTTCTTTTTCTTTACTTATTTTAAAATTATTTTTATCAAAACCATGCATATTTATTGTATGGGAAAATAAGAGATAAGCCAAAAGGAAAACAATTGTTTCATGACCTCATTTATTACCTAAAATATCTTCTTTTTCCCCCCCAGACATTTTTTTTTCCATTTTTTGATGGACTAATCATCCGGTTAGGTTCAAATATGCTTTCTTGTCTTTAACAATAGGTTTTTGATCATCTTTCCTAGATTGTAATATCCAGCAGTGATGCTAAAATACTCCAGTTAATTAAAAAATAGTAACCAGATATACTTTAATTTCCCCCCTCACTGTGATTCGTAAAACTAATTGTAACTCTGTGTGTGTGTGTGTGTGTATGTGGTTTCCCTTGACCTGTTCCCATCGAAATGGATAAGGAGGAACACCTATGCAATTATTCTTTCCTTCTATAACCCAATGGTAGGTATTATATTGGGAAAATCAGATGCTTCTTTTTTCTTTACCTACTTTATATTTCTTGACACAGTCTTTTCAAAATTTTTTAACTTTTTAATTATAGTTCTGAAAAATTTTGCTGTGGAGCAAAGTGATACTCCCCACACGTATATACACACACATTCTTTTTCTCACATCATCCCGCATCATGTACCATCACAAGTGACTAAATATAGTTTCCTATGTTATACAGCAGGATGTCCTTGTTTATCTCCTTACTCCAAATGCAACAGTTTGCATCTACGAACCCCAAATTCTCAGACCATCCCACTCCCTCCTCCTCCCGCTTGGCAACCACAAGTCTGTTCTCAATGTCCATGACTTTGTTTCTTTTATGTATATAGGTTCACTTCTGCCATATATTAGATTCCAGATGTAGGTGATACCATATGATATTTGTCTTTCTCTTTCTGACTAACTTCACTAAGTGTGAGAGTCTCTAGTTTCATCTATGTTGCTGTAAATAGCATTATCGTGTTCTTTTTTATGGGTGAGTAGTTTTCCATTGTGTATATATACCACATCTTCTTGAGCCATTCATTTGTCAATGGACATTTAGGTTATTTCCTTGTCTTGGCTATTGTGAATAGTGCTGCAGTGAATATAGGGGTGCGTGTATCTTTTTCATGGAAAGTTTTGTCTGGATGTATACCTAAGAGTGGGATTGCTAGATCATATTGTGATTCTATATTTAGTTTTCTGAGTTACCTCCATACTGTTTTCCATAGTGGTTGTACCAGTTTATATTCCCACCAATAGTGAAGGAGGGTACCCTTTTCTCCACACCCTTTCCAACATTTGTTATTTGTTGATTTGTTAGTGATGGCCATTCTGACCAGTGTGAGCTGGTACCTCATAGTAGTTTTGATTTGCATTTCTCTAATAATTAGTGATACTGAGCATTTTTCATGTGCCTGTTGGCTATCAATATGTCTTCTTTGGAGAAATGTCTATTCAGGTCTTCTGCACATTTTTCAATTGGGTTGCTGTTTTTTGTTTGTTAGTTTTGTTTTTTGTTTGTTTTTTGCCATTGAGTTGTATAAGTTCTTTAAATATTTGAGAGATTGAGCCTTTGTCAGTTGTCTCCCATTCTGTCTCCCATTCTGTAAGTTGTCTTTTTTTTTTTAATGGTTTCCTTTGCTGTGTAAGAGCTTATGTTTGATTAGATCACATGGTTAATTTTTGTTTTTATTTCTGTTGCCTTGGGAGACTGACCTAAGGAAACATTTGTACAGTTTATGTCAGAGAATTTTTTTACCTATGTTGTTTTCTAGGAGTTTTATGGTATCTTGTCTTATGTTTAAGTCTTTAAGCCATTTTGAGTTTATTTTTGTGCATGGTGTGAAGGTGTTCTAGTTTCATTAATTTACATGCAGCTATCCAGTTTTCCCAGCATCACTTGCTGAAGAGACTGTCTTTTTCCCATTTTATATTCTTGCCTCCTTTGTCAAAGATTAACTGACTCTAGGTGAATGGGTTTATTTCTAGGTTCTCTGTTCTGTTCCATTGGACCATATGCCTGTTTTTTTTGTACCAGTACCACACAGTCTTGATTACTGTAGCTTTGCAATATTTTCTGAAGTCTTGAGAGTTATGCTTCCTGCTCTTTTTTTTTACCCCTCAGGTTTGCTTTTGCAATTCTAGGTCTATCATGATTCTATATAAATTTTTGGATCTTTTGTTCTAGTTCTGTGAAAAATATCATGGGCAATTTGTTAAGGATTGCTCTGAATCTGTAGATTGCTCTAAATAGTATGGCCATTTTTAAGATATTAATTCTTCCAACCGATGAGCATGGAATATTTTTCCATCTCTTTGAATCCTCCTTAACTTCCTTGATTAATGTTTTATAGTTCTCTTTGGAACTAATGACCAGGAAACATAGTTCATCTTTTAAGATAAGTCTAGTATTTTATTTTATTTATTTTTTATTTATTTTATTGTCTTTTTAGGGCTGCACCCACAACACATGGATGGGTGGTGCATGGTTACAGTGCCCTCCTCTGTGTAGACCTCTGAGTTGACTGGGGCCTCAGGTGGTGCCTATTCACTGACCCCTAGTGGTGGTGGGCTACACTCATCTCTGGTGTCTGAGACGACTACTGTGGTTTGCCCCGCTGCCAGGCCGCCTGTAGACCACGCAAGAGGCATCACATTACATTTAGCCCCTTGCTGCCCTTAGCCCTTGCAAGAGGTGCCTGGCTACCTGTAGCCTGCACAAGAGGCATTCCATCACCCCTAACCCACACAGGTGACACCTTGCCACCTGTAGTCTGCATCAGAGGTGCCCTGTCCTATAAGAGTCTGTGAATGACCAGGGAAAGATATTCCTTTGGCAGTCCTCCCTTCCTCCTCTCACCCTTCCCAACAATAGTGCCTTTCTTCTCCCGTGGGCCCAGAACTCCTCCTGGGTTCCCTCACTTTTGGCACTGTACTCCCCAGCTTGTGATGCATTGCTCCCTAGCCCCTCCGGCTCTCTGCACACAGCTACCCTGGTCCTCTACCTGGAACTGAACTCCAGAACCTGAGTCTTAGTGCCCAGCCCCTGCCTGAGCATCTCAGGTTACGGTGTTTGGAGGCGATGATACCGATGGTCTCTGTGGCTCTCACTCTTCTTTGCCGTCCTCATTCCAGCCACTGCAGTTATCTCTAAGAATTTGAGGTCCCTCCATCTTGCCTGATCTCCCTGTCAGGTGGCTTCCCAGGGTGTGGATTCATTTCCTCTCTCACAGGTCCCTCTCAGGAGTGCTACTCCTGTTCTTGATTCCTTCTCTCTCTCTTTCTCTCTTTTTTTTCCTTTTGTTCTACTCAGTTACATGGAGGTTTTCTTGCCCTTTTTGGAGGTTTAAGGTCTGCTGCAAGTGTTTAGTAGATGTTCTGTGTGAATCGTTCTACATGTAGAAGGTTTTTATTTGATGTGCTTGTGGGAGAAGGTGAGCACCATGTCTTACTCCTCCACCATCTTGATCCCTCTCCCAAATTTTTAAAAATTGATTTGAGGCCTAATTCTGGAGCATGTTAATTTATCGAGTCTGTAAGCTGGGACAGATACTTAGTTCTACTCAGTACATAGCTTTCTCATTTCCTTTCCATTGCAGTAGATAAATCCCTCTCTTAATATTTTATAAATGCCAGGAGTTAGTTAACAATGCTGAGATAGTGTTAAACAAATCTCTTTGGTTCTTGACACAGCCTTTATTTTATTCTTATTCCAGAAGATGTCACGTTTGCAAGATCATATTTATATTTCACCTGAAACACTGTGAGCTATGATTTCTTTAAAAGTACAGTATTTTGCGAGGAAGTCTTAACAGTCACTCTGGGAAATTTTACAACCTTGAGAAAGCCAAATCTTTCAAAACTCATAAAATGCTCACTTGATAACTAGAGAAGAGCACTAGGAAGGAAGCCAGTAAGCAAAGCTATGTGCTTCATTGGTCTTTAGGTTAACCTTTTTTTCTTACTGAAGTTTAGTACTCTGATCCCCTCCCTAATTAGGCAGCTAACAGAAGCCAAGCAACCAGTGGGAATTTTTTCTTACCTAAATGTGCCAATTTTGAGTGATGCATCAACTGATCAGGTTTTGGGCAGAGCAGTGTTTTTGTGATTTGCTCATTTTCCTTTTGAGTCCTGTAAACCTAGCCTTGGCCTTGAGGATTCCTCTCTTCCATGCTATTTTTTTCTATGTTTGTCACACTTTCGTTTTTTGTTGCATACCTTTTTAAAAGCACTGTGCTACGCATTCATATCATGGAATTATCACTACTGTCATGGCTACCAAACTGTTATAATCAAACTTATGTAAATTCATTAAAGAAAAATGAGGCTACTCAAAAATTTTTGTTTGCAGACTCTTTTGGTCGCATTTTTGGTTCAGGAGGTATGAGTACACACCCATGATGAAGAAACTTAAGGAAGATGGTTCTTAGTTTCTATTTTGCAGAAGCTTTGGTCCTTCTCTGGGATAATTTTAGTCAGACAACTGGATGCATCTGAAAATCGTATGTTAATCTTGCAAGAGTTTTATTAACTTAGCTTGTTTCTATTTGGAACTAATGACCAAGAAAC
Organism: Catagonus wagneri; assembly: GCA_004024745.2. Lineage (NCBI taxonomy): Eukaryota > Metazoa > Chordata > Mammalia > Artiodactyla > Tayassuidae > Catagonus > Catagonus wagneri. The sequence goes on from PVHT020000037.1 coordinate 1,466,819, forward strand.
ATAGTTCATCTTTTAAGATCAATCTAGTATTTTATTTTATTTTATTTTTTATTTATTTTATTGTCTTTTTAGGGCTACACCCACAACACATGGAAGTTCCCAGGCTCGGGGGCAAGTTTGAGCTGTAGCTGCCAGCTTACATGATAGCCATAGCAACATGGGATCCACACAGTGTCTGCAATCTGCAACACAGCTCACAGCACTGCCGGATCCTTAACCTCCTGAGCAAGGCCAGGAATCGAACCGACATCCTCATGGATAGTAGTCAGGTTCATTACAGCTGAGCCACAACAGGAACTCCCAAGATCAGTCTAATCTTTCAGTAAATAAAACGACACATGTCAGATGAAGTGAATCTGTTAATTCTTTAATTACAAAATCTAGAAATGGAGGGAATGAAGGAAGGTTCTTTTCTATGTTATATTTGGATGACAGAGCCTGAATCCTATTATAGAGAGGTCAGCTTTTAGCATTCTACTCTCTCTCTCTTTCAATAAAGATACAGATATAGATATGGAACAGACATGGACATAGATATAGATATGTAGATATAGATATGGATATATAATTCATCCCTTAGTATCTGCTGTAGATTTCTCCCTCCTATACCAGAAGCTGAGGATGCTCTACGCCCATCACCTGCATCCTTGCAGTTCCACATTCACAGATTCAGCCAACTGAAGATAGCTTAATACTATCCATATTTATTAGGAAAAAATCCACGGATAAGTGGGCCCATGTGGTTCAAACCCATGGCTCAAGGAGGGCTGAGCCAGAAAGCATCTTGGAAGCTAGAAGCAGTACTACCATGGATGTTCAGTGGAGGTGGATTAGGTAATCTCTAAAGCCCCCTCTCAATGTACTGGATCAGAGTATTTGTGCTGTTCCTAGCACAATGCAAGTGGCTAAAAAAATACTGTTTTCTTCCCATTTCCTATTTCTCCAAACACTTTCCATATCGCCACTACCAGAAAGATGGTAGTTTTGTGAATTTTTGACTGGCTCTTAGTAAATCATCCTTAGTTTTGAAAGATAACTGATGAGTGCTTGTTTCCTCTCAGGATGGAAACCATGCATATACCTCTGTTGACATTTTATTATGGTCAGTGTTGTGCTCAACTCATCTTTGCTAATGAAAAAGACTTAATTTAAAGTCTCAGGAAGGAAGCTTCCATTTCTAAAGATTCTATGAAAGTACTATGAAAGTACACAATACACTTCTTTTCTAATATAAGGGTGGAAGCGCTATCAAACCTGTTGTTTTGCATTGTTTATTTCTGTATTATTGTGCCATTTATACTCAACCCTCTTTTAAAAATTACTTCTGAAAACTATCATGGATTTATGCCTTATGTGCAGTAAAAAAAAAAAAAAAACTAGATAATGTAGGAGACATCTTGGGTGACTTCTCTTAAATTAATATGTTTTAAAAAAAATGATTAAAAGGATAATAGTCTTCAAGTTAATTGTCCCTGACACCCAGTAGTAATAGGAGCCTCATTATTGCTATACACATTCATTGACTATCAGGATTTTAAAGTATTTAAATATCAGAATTGAATCCTATTACAACCATAAATTAAAACTAAATTGATATAATCTCTACACCTGTCTTTAATAAAAGTATAAAACTAAAATTGATTACTTTTCTTTTGTCATCAAAAATGAGTTCTCCAAAGGATGTGATGCATTTAAAAGGGACCAAAGCAAAAATCAGGAATTTTAAGTCTGAGCCCCAGCTGCGCCACCCACTGAGTGCCTTTAATAAGTCACTTAACCTACCTAGCTCTCCAACTGCTTAATTCTGAAGAGAAATTTGGAGTAGATTAATGCATATGCTTCTTTTTAGCTTGAAAATTCATAATATATGAACATATAGACTTGATTTTGAATTGCAGACACAAGGTGGCACTATTAGTAGTGATTTTAATTTAATTCACAGATAAAACCAGGGTGGTTTCAAGATCTGTATATACAAAGAAGATATCTTAAATATGTGAAGATGTCACATAGCACATACATGCATACACACACACGTGCGAGTGCACACGTGAACACACACGCCAACTTTGGTTGATTAATATAGCTTAACATCTGGATGAAAGCTGAACAATTCAGTCACCCTGTTCTGCTTGACACCAAGATGATTGATTGATTTTTTTCATTTTTATGAGTATATTTCAGTGTTGGATAGGCAATAAAGACATGTTTGCAAAAATGTATGTAAGATGAAGATTGATAATGGTATGATTTCACTGTAACTAGGAACACTTGAACAAATATATCAGTTTTATAGGATGAGAGGAAAGGTGTTGAAACGTGGGCAAATTGCATAACAAAGAGTTTGCTATTAAATTAAAAAGAATGCTTGCTGGTTATGCAGACAATTTTCAAATAACAGTGAAGATACACATTTTCGAAAACTGAAAAGGTGTAGCCCACACAGAGCTAAGAATTTAAATGCTAATCTAAAACATTCTTGCTAAGAATTTCCAACCTCTTTCTGCCACGTCCCTAAAAACTCTCCATATGTACTGAGGACCAAGCAATGTTTTGTGGCTAAAACATTATAATGATTTAGTAAAATATTGTAGTCATAAACATATGTTTCCTTAAAAACTGACTTTGTCCCTCTTTTTTTTTGTTATGATGGTTTTCAAATTAATTTTTTTCATGATACGTTCAAATGCAATTCCTCCTTGTTAATGTTTCCTCAACCCAGGTAGAATTAGTCTCTCCTAAAGTTATAAAATTCTTATACTCAAACAATACTAGAGATCTTTGCAATCCACTAGATCACTCCTTTTATATTACCAATGAGAAAGCTGAACCCCAGAGAGAAAACAGGAGGGCAAGAAACTCCACATCTGATCCGTGATAAGGGCAGAAATACAGTTCTTGTGTTCCTTCTACAACATGCTGTTATATGTCTCAGTTGACAGATAGACATTTTATCTAGAGTGCAGATCTCATCTCTCCAAACTCTGAATTCTTTTTAGGGAAAAAAAAGTCCATATTTTTTTCTCTCATACTGTCTAGCATAATATCTGGTAATGTGGAGGTGCTCAAGGCATACATTTGAATAAATAAATGATTAAATCTAATGAACAATTGTAATAAAACTAACACTTCTTCCATATTTATTTGTGCCCACTGTGATGCTTCACTCCAGATAATTGCATATTATAATGTCTTTTCATACCTCTACAAAACCATCTGTAGTGAGAAGTGAGAAATTTTTTAATATTTTATTATAAGCTACTCTGAAATGGGTTGTAATCACACGTTCTTTCCTATTACTCAGTAAATATTATTCAGCTGATCTCAATTTAAATCGTTGCAATTGAACAAGTAATAAAGCTATGGCTCACACCATCCTTGGTTCAACAGGCAGTGACTGAACAGTTCCTAGAAAGGATTTTATTTTATGCGAGTTATGCGATCCAGTCTCTGTCACTCTCAATGTCTTAGCCTTTGGGGAACGAATGACGGTAATTATGATCACTATTGCACAGAGCTGTTTTACTAAGTAAATAAGGTGCTCTGTACAGAAGTCCCAGGAACATGTGAGTATGGCACATGTCTTATTTGGACAAGGCTGAAGTTCTCTCATTATATTGGGGAAGACACAGCAGGTCAATAAGTATACAAGAATAACAAAGAAAAAGTTGTCTTGCGTTCCCAGTGGTTGATCTAGTGTTAATAATTAGCAAATGCATAGGCAAGGGCGTCACTTAGATGCATGAACTGTAATAATTCCCATAATTCTAGAACTCTCTCTCTAACTTGTGAATGTGGAAACTTTTCAAATCCCACAACAGTTTTATCGAGTTATTTGTGGCAGTTCTGGGAAGAAGTTTCATATTCAACCTTCTCATGTTCTTCTGTTCCTCTTGTCTGTGGCCTTCTGCTACTGGGTCTCTGTGCGGGTGAGGTCTCAGATCCCCATGTTAATATTCTGCTGCCCTCAGCTACCACTGTCCAGTATGACAGAGCAGGTGTCTATGCTGCAGTCAACACTGTTCCTAACGGCTTCTCCCAGTGCCTGGCATAAAGTAGGTGCTTAAAAACATTTTTTGCAAAGAATGAATGAGAAGTACCCAAGGCTTTCCTGGAAATATGAATGTGTTGAAGCCACACTGCAGTCACGTGCAGGTTGGAGGATGATTCTGTTCTCTCTTCACTATCTCACTTTCAAAAAGCTGGCTTGCTTTTGCCACCATGTCAGGGACACAGCCTCTTGTGAAAGGAGCACCCTCAGCTTCTACAGGCAAATCTTTCTTCAAAAAGACTGAAGGCAGGTACGCTATTCTTTTCAGTGGAGTTTAGGCCAGTGTCTGAAGAAAACACTGCTATTCTTTCCTTTCACTTTCCATTTGGGAGCTGCTTCTTTCTTCTCCCTCCCCATACCTCAGTGAAATGCTCTGTATATAGAGGAAAAAGAGAGAACTTAATCATATTGTTCTTACTAGTTTAGTAAGATTTGCCTAGACATATCTAATTTCCTAACTAAATTCAAATGTTTACTGCTTCTTCAAAGAGATATTTCAAAAGGGAAGTCAAAATTTTAAATATAAACTATTTAGACGTACACAGAAATAAGAAAGTAATTTTAGAAATTATCAGATGGAATAGTAACTGTACTCAGTAAAATTTATAGTTTTTATGCCTTTTTATAGGCTTTAATAAAATTATTACAAATAAACTAAAATACAATTTTAGAAACTAGAAAAAGCAAGCAAAATAAAACAATATAGAAAAGAAAAAGTACTAATAAAATTAAAAAACAATATAGTTAAAGCTAAAGTGAAAAGTAAAAATGATAAAATATATTTCTATAAAAAAATCAACAGAAAAATAAGTTCTTAGCAAGTCTGACTCAAAAATTTAAAAGCAAAGTATAAAATATTAGGAATCAAAATTGTGATATATAATTATAGATACAAGTGAGTTTAAACAAAGTTATAAGAAAATTTTATTTCTATAAATATGCAAAGAACTTTGAAGTATATAAAATGGATAATTTCCTATAAAACATAAATTATGGAAATTGGCCCAATTACATAAAAATAAATATTACATTTAAAAATACACTACTACAGACTCAAATGATGTATGTTACGCTTTACTGTGAAAAAAAATCAAAGTGGTACATGACAAAATTTAATTTAAATGTATATACAGGGAGTTCCCATTATGGCTTGGTGGTAATGAACCTGACTAGTACCCATGAACATACAGGTTCCATCCCTGACTTCACTCAGTGGGTTAAAAGATCTGGCATTGCCATGAGCTGCAGTGTAAGCTGCAGACACGGCTTAGATCCTGTGTTGCTGTGGCTGTGGTGTAGGCCAGCAGCTGCAGTTCCAATTTGACCCCTAGTCTGGGAACTTCCATGTGCTGTGGGTGTGGGCCGAAAAAGACCAAAAAAAAAAAAAACGTATATACATACATGTATGAAATTTTGACTCTCTATATGATGCATGTAGGATGGTATACGCTGAAACTGTCAAAGCTACAAGTTTGTGCATCAAACCGCTAACAATGATTATTTCTGAAAGTTGTTTTAGGAGAAGTGTGATAGAAGGGACAGGGATTTTCACTTTAGACTTTACGTATTTCAAAAAATTTAAAAAAAGGTGGCGGAATAGTAGGTGGCTTTTTAAACCCTTCTCTCCAGTGATTTTCTGTAGTGTTCAAATTAAACGAAATGTTTTAAAAAACCATGTCATGGGACTTAAATGTTATAATAGAGAGATAAAGCCCAAGCTGTGAGGGTCATTTTTTTTTAACTGTAATGAAAGAAGTCAGTTCAAGGGAGAAGTATGTCTTCTAGTCGAACTCTGGATATCGTGACACTTAGGAGCGAAGACAAGTCTGATCTTTTAAATCTTGTCCTACTAGGCCTGAAGCTTCATTTGGGGGATGTAGTACATCTCTTCTAAGCTTGATTTCCATATTATCCAGTTCATGAGTGTCATTCCCACGCATAAACTCATTGCCTTTGTGTAAAGCATGAAGAAACCCTGTCTAATGCATTGTTTTTCACGCTGTGAATTGTGACATATTCCTGAGTTGTAGAATCAGTTTATTGGGTCCTGTCCAGCAGGTCTTAGAAAACAAACTTCTGATGGGGCAGAGAATATCATATATAGTAAGTACCTTATTATTTCATGGGACTTTAGCTTTAGGTATATGGACATGTGTACCAGCCTGAGCTGTAAAATGTATTTCTTACAATGAGTCAGCGACAAAATACTTGAAAGCCGTTGGTCTAAACACAAATCTAGAAATAACCAATAGTGTCATCTTGTGGATGCCTCTGCAGCTCCTGCGATATGTAAATTTCTTTGAGAGGAGTTCAGGTCAGGACTTCATGCCAGCGAATAGCAAATTTCATTGGTTAGATTTCTACCATTATAGCTAAGTGATTTCATATATTGAAGGCTTTGCTTCTTTTTTTCCATCTTGTGATGACTACTTTAAAACTGTGTATATTTTTGAAAGGATTTTCACTTGATGTTGTTAATAATCCAAAGTAATGTACATGAAAATATGTTAGCTGGTCCTCAAAACCATGGAAAAAAAACAATTTTGAAGTTAAAAAAAAGCATCGTCACATTATAAAAGAATACAGAAGTCGAATAGATTTGTAAGATAATTTACAAGACTTCAAAAGTTTTCTCTGTCCTCCAGTAATCACTGCAGGCTTTCTGCCCTGAAATCCCAAGGACACCCATTCAGCTTCCCAGCCCTCAAGAGCACTTCAATGGAGAAGCCCGCTATAAGCCATTGTGAGCCAGACCCATAATTAGCAAGTGACACCTCTGCAGAAATTCACTGACAATTGAAAATGGAAAGAGGTCACTGAATAGGAATTGTGAAGGTAATAACTTCTAGCTACACTGGACGATTTTGTTTTCAAAGAACAGAGATCTACTCAGATCATTTCAATTATAGATCATCTCAATTAAAGATAAACAGAATCAATAATAATGATAATAATAATAATAATAATGGCAACGGGAATATCATGGGGAAACAAAATAACCTTGTACCTTGAAATGGAGCCTCACTGACACCAAAACTATCATTTTGGACACAGAAAGCAAGTGCTTCCTGGTTCAAAGTCCAGCTTTACTGAGTACTGGACATGTGACTTGGGCAACTTACTTAAATTTCTGTTCATCAGCTTGCCCATCTATAAAATGACATCTATCTTATAGAATGATTGAGGAGGTGATAAATGAGAAGTACTTATAGTTATCTCTTAGTTAATGTTAGATATTCAACTAGTGCTCTTGAGCTGCCTTTCTCAGTTCACAAGAAAACCTATAGAAATGGCTACCATGCAGGGGCCTTAATGTACAGATATTATTTCCTAAATTCACATGAATGAATACTATATGGCAAGCCCAGTGATTGAGTTTTCATACTTGTAGGGAAACACAGAAAAAACAAGCGGGTAAATTCATAAGTGAATGAAATTCAGAGAGTGATAAAAGCAACGAAGAAAAGAAGGATGGAGATGGGTGCTTGAGGGATGACAGTGATAGAATCTCATTAATGATGTACCATTTGAGCTGAGACCTCAGTGACGGGAACTTATTATCAGACAGTTGGTGTGAGATGAGAGCATTTCAAGCAGAGGGTATCTTCTCTAAAGCAGGAGTGGAAAGAAAGTCATGTGCCTGAAGGATGATGGTCCAGGAGGAAGGTGGTGAATGAGTGATAAACGGAGACATGAAGTTAAGGCCCCAGTAATGTAGAGTCTTGTAGACATTGTAAGGCATTTGCTTTAGTGACAAATACAAATAGAGTCCTATTGGAGGATGCTTTCTTAAAGTCTTGGGTTGGAGGATTATATGATTTGAGTTATGCTTTTAAAAGAAGTAGTTGCTAGATTGTAGACAGGCAGGAATGGAGTTGAGAAGAGCTTCAACAGATATCATAGTAGCCTAGGAGAATGGTGATGATAGTTTGGGGTAGGGTGAATGGAGGAAAGTGAAAATAAAGAGAAGTGGTTGAGTTTTCAATATATTTTTATATGGGCAGGACTGTCTATTGGGGTAGGTAAGGGTATGAGGTAAAGCTGAAACAGAGGAATAGGAATTAAATATAATGCCTAGATAGTTGGTTTAAGTACTGAGTGTATGGCTGTGCTATCTAATGAAATGGAAACTCCAGAGGAGGAAAAAGTTGGAGTAATTGTTCCAGGGCATGGAGAAAGAAAAATAAGTTTTATCTGGGTTAAGTTTCCAAGTGAAGATGGCAGAAAGTCTCTTGAACAGTCAGGACTGGAGCTTAGTTGTGAAACTAGATCTGGGTAAAATTATTATAAAAATATACCATAACACTCTTAAATTCTTAGAAGAAAACAGAAGCAGTAAGCTCTCCAATGTCAGTTTGTGTGTGTGTGTGTGTGTGTGTGTGTGTGTGTGTGTGTGTGTGTACCTATTTCCTTGGGCAAGGGCAACAAAAGCAAAAGTAAACAAATGGGGGTATATCGGATTATAAAATGTATACATATCAAAAAACCTTTTGCACTCCAATTTAAAAAATGGGTAGAAGACTTGAATAGACAGTTTTTCAAAGAAGACATACAGATACCCAACAGGCGCATGAAAAAGATGCTCAACATCACTAATCATCTTGGAAATGCAAATCTAAAACAAAATGTGATATCTCGCACTGTTAGAATGGTGATTATCAGAAGGACAGGAAACAATGAGTGTTGGATAGGATGTAGGTAAAAGAGAATCCTCCTGCCCCTTTGGTGGGGAGGTAAATTGGTACAGCCACTGTAGGAGATAGTATGGGAGTTCTTCAAAAAATTAAACATGGAAATATCATATGATCCAGCAATTCCACATCTGAGTATTCATCTTAGGGAAACTAAAACAGTGTTTTAAAAAGATATTCACCCCTCTGCTCATTGCAGCATTATTTATAAGAGCCCAGCCTAAGTGTCCATTGATAGATGAATGAATATAAAAAGATTGATATAAACACACTGTGAAATATTACTTACCATAATAATAGAGTGGGACCTTACCATTTATAAAAGCATGGATAGACCTAGAGGTTATTATACTAAGTGAAATAAGTCAGACAGAGAAAGACAAATATCATTATGATTTCACTTGTACCTGGAATCTAAAAAAAAAAAAAAAAAAAAAAAAAAAAAAAAAAAAAAAAAGAAAACCAATAAAACAAAACTGAAACAGACTCATAGATAATGAGAACAAACTGGGGGTTGCCAGATGGGAGGGACTGGGGAATAGGTAAAATATGTGAAGAGGAGTAAGAGGTACAAACTTCTGGTTATAAAATAAATAAGTTACAAGATTTAATGTACCACATAGGGAGTATAATCAACAAAATTGTAATAACTTTGGGGTTTTTTTTGTACAAGAAAATTGAGAGCTCTATTTATAACAAAATCTGAAAACAAATTTTCATTAATGAATAAGCTGAGTCGTAACTATATAATAGGATACTACTTAGGGATAAAAAAGAAGCAAATGGACAAAGGAATTGAGATATAAAAACACAACAGCATACTATACAGCAATAAAAAGGACAGGAAACTACTACATGGAACGGATTTCACAGAGATTATGTTAACAGAAGCCAGACACAAAACAGAACATTGTGATAACTTTGTATGGTGACATATGGTAAGTAGACATATTGTGGTGATCAATTCATAATGTATAAAAGTGGAAAGCCTTTATGTTTACACCTGAATCTAATCTAATATTATATTCCATTTATACTTTATTAAAAAGTGTTCTATTATCTCCTATCCCTTTAAAGATGGCATTGGCAGGTACTGGAAAAAAATAACCTATGGAATTGGAATAAGAATGACACCGTGGCCTGGGTTCAGGGGTCTTTCAGTACTCAGATATCAAGCACAGTGGGCACAGGGAATGGGGGAGGGCAAGGTAGTGGTATAGGATTCAGAGATACAAACTTCTGTGTATAACATAGATAAATGACAAGGATATATCACACAGGACGGGGAAACATAGCAATTGTTTTATAATGTTAAATGAAGTATAATATATAAAAATATCGAATCACTGTGTTGTACAGCCTAGACTAATATAATACTGTAAATCAGCTAAAAGAAAAAAATCAAGCACAGGAGAAAGAGTAGGAAAAGGAGACTGAGGTTACTTCAGTGAGGGAGGATTAAGAACATTTATAGTTAAAGAAAGACTACCACCCCCTGTGTCAGCAAATGAAACCTCTAGAAATGGGTTATGAGTATGGCGGTGTCCTGAGGGCAGTTCATCCTACTCATTGCGGCTTGCCTGCTCAAGCACACACATCTTTCTTCTTCCACAGTGCCGCTCATACATCTTTAAACTTCATGAGGACAGCAGCAAAAGCACCCAGCGACTTTCCCGTAGTGGTAGAGCAGGGGATGACTCATGCAGAAATAGTAATAAGTAACAATAATATTGCACCCAGCTATAATAACAGTGGAGCCCTCCAAAGCATACTTATTGGTCTCTAAGCCTATAATACCATGTGATATCCATTTCTTTTTTAATTCCTTCGAAAACTTGTTTGGGTATTTTGTTTACCATCCTTCAGTCTAGGAGCTAATTTACGGATGCTTCCTCCACCGTCACGACCTATACAAAATGATGGAGTTAAGCAAGGTGCTATTCAATGGCTATAATAGAAGCATCTTGTTATAACAAATGCAGTAACAGCACTTACTTAGGTTAGGTGTGTGGTGGAGTTTTATATTCCTTAACCCACATGTTTTGAGTAAGAAACAGAAATAGCATTATCTATTGGGGGTAGGGAGGGTAGCAGGATGCCTCTTTCAAAATCTGATGTTACTTCCTAAGGCCAGATTATAAAGGGAATGTGTCCATGCGAAAGGTATTGTACAAGTCAGTGCATCAGTGACTCTGATAACTGCACAGTGTTGGAGAAAGATTAAAAAGAGCAGGATGGAGGTAGGGGAGAGGGTTACAAAAGAGCAAACTCCCTCATTTCTGAAATTGCCCCTGCTGTTTCTTTCATATATATAATGCTCTTTTATCTGCAATCAGAAATACATTCCTTTCTTTCATCTTTCCTCCTTCCTCCCTTCTTCCCTCCATCCCTTCTTTATTTCCTTCTGTCCTTCCTTCCATTTGGTAACAATCTATGATCTTCCAGGTATCAACAGGTCTGATAAATAGCTGGTACTCACTGAGGCATGCTTAAGCTCATGAGATAGTGAAATCTGTCTTTGATTGAGGGCTGAGGTCACCCCCTAGCCAGGAGCTGTGTTAATCAGGAGAGGGATGGGGGATGAAGGGGAACATGGTTGGCTTCCTGTTACTCTCTGCCAAGGTTTATTCATCCCTTCAGTTGGCCTTCTTGGACAAGAAAGAGTGCATACTACCTGAGCTCTCTCATGTGTGCCTAAGGCTCCTCCACAGAATCTCACGTCCTTTGCTCTCATGTGGCCCAGGCCAACTGCAGTGCAGCATGGCTCTCCTTGCTTGATGACCCAAGTAACTACCAGACCATCCCTTGCTTCTTCATAGTTCATCCAAGAAGTCTGAAAATAAGAAGAGAACAGAAAGAGGAATAATAGTGAGGGGCTGCTGTGTAATTTTTACATGTCGTATTAGCTCTAATTCTTAAAACTATTCAGTGATATGCATACTATTACCCCCACTTTTACAGAGGCAGATAGAAATATTTATAAATGGAGACATAAAACTATAAGATTGTCAGATATCTTTCCCCTTCTGTGGAGCACTGGTGACAAGCCTTGCTGATTGGATAATCTCTCACATTATAACTCATTTCAAGGCAAACAAGAGTCTATTCTTGATAGCGTGGAGGGAGGGCATATTCCTTTGTATGCTTGTCTTTTCCCTTTCATCTTTTAATTTTTTTTTTAAACCAAACCTTCAACTTGGAAAGGAAAAAAGTTCCCTTCCTGTTGGAATAAATAACAAATCTGGAGTTTTAGCCACCTGATGTTTCTTTGAAATGTCAATTTCAAGGGAGAAAATTAGTGTTGGAGAGCCTGGGACTAAATTTCAACTGTGCATTTCTAAATTGTGCATGCAAATGGGCAATTAGACCTGTGATGGGTAATTGCATGCCTAAGTGAACCCTTCCACAAGTAGTTTAGAAGCTGATTTTGAAGGTTGAATTTGTAGAAGTCCTTATAAATTGTCTCTCCTACTGGAAAGACCTATGGACGCTCATCCTTAAGTGTAAAAAGGGAACATTCCTCTATTCCAGCCATCTCCAGCCTCCCCCCCCAAAAAAAAATTATTTGAGCAGGTAAGAATAGAATTATTATTAGTAGTGAGCCATTTATCTATATTCATCCAGATACAATATTGTTCATATTTTGTCCCTAGCTTTCTCAACTTATATATGTTCATAAAAGTCACATCTTTAAAATTGTAATATACCTTTTCACATTTAATAACGGATTTCAGAATGCCTATTCTTCTGTAATCATTTTATCACCTCCATGTCTTTCCATTTTAATATATCACAATGTATGGAATTGCCATTCAAGTGTTCAATGTTATTTCTTAACTCACAGTATTATAAAATACATTATTATAAAATTCAGTAGTAAACATTAAGGCCCATTTATTTTTGCTTGACACACTAATTATATCTTAAAATCACGTCCCCCTCAAGCAATTCTGAATAGTGTTGTTCTTTTTTGACTTTTGTCATAGTAGGTGAAAACTAACTTTTTTCCTATGGTTTTCATTCACATTTTAGGTGTAGTCACCATCCTGTAAAGGCCAGTCTTTCTTCTCCAGCTCAGCATTTTTTTGAATGATCTTCCTGTTCTTTAAAAAGCCCTTGCTCTCCTTTTTTTTCCCAGCAAGATCCATTAACTCCCTATAAAATTACTATACCATGGAACACAATATAAAGCACTGTTCGTCCTCATTTTCTGCCAAATAAAGCAGTGATATAGCATACATTCAGCAATTCATTTTAATTATGTATACTTTCTTTCATGCACTTATATCTATTTAAATCACAAAACATGAATTAATTTTCCTTGGAGAGTTAAGAAAAATCAAATAGTCTTTGAATAAAGTATCTTCCTAACATCCTTCCTTTCCCCCTTCCTTCCTCCCTTCCTTCCTTCCTTAGATATACATATCCTTTAATATAGATATTCATGTACCCTCTCAAGTAGGATGCTTTCATCAATATTCTGAGTGAAATAACTATATATATTTAGTTTATAACAGTTTTAATGTCAGTGATGAAAAGTAATAGTAATTTAGTTTCTTAAAAAGCTGTGATCACAGTTTAGATGATATGAGTGTCACCACGAAGGTCTCATGATACACACAGGCTTAACAAATATGGATGCCAAAAGTTAATATACCACATGTTTAGAAACAAGACTAATATATACACTTTGAAAAATATTTAACCTGACTAAAATTCACTAGCACATGAAAAAATTTAAAATTTAAGACAAGAATACTAACATTGAAAATAACAGGATAAACACAACAATTTTATAAGAATTGCAGAGAAAATAATTAGCTGATGATCATTTTGGTGGAAGTAGCAGGAAATCAAAACTCATCAACTTTGATGTTTTAAATGAAAATGATTTTTCATGATGCAATAATCCTGTCCATATATATATATGCATATACATATGCATATATATATATATATATATATTTTTATAGGCCACTGAAAGATTGTGTGCTTTGGAAAGCTATATTGATAGTGAATTAATTTACCTCCTTGATGGAAAATTAATGAGTATTGACAAGACACTCCTTAAACTGAGTTATTCTATTGCATAAAATACTTTATAAATGTTTTGTCAGGTTGCTGTGTTGCTTCTTTGTTTTCAAGTTGACATTTAACCTTTTGAGAGTTTTATACTTACCATTGGAATATCTAACTTAACTAATGGCATATAAATATATACCTTACAAACCAACTGATGCTGATTTTGAACATATGTATTTGAAAATTGTACCTCTCAGGTTATTTATGTAAAATCCATCTCAATGAATTGCCAATGCGTCAAGCTATCATTCATTAATTATTTTATTATTTTTTTACGATCACTTTTAATGAGCATTTTCTAGGCGGAGAACAGCACATCACCAAAATATATCATGTTCTTTAAATATAAGTGATAAGTAACCCATATCATTCTCTCCTTCTGAATTACCACCCTCCAGTAATACCAGAGTTCTTTCAATTCTTTACTCTTGTCAAGTTTACTCACACTTGAGGAACTTTCACCCAACTTCATTCTACATGAACCTTCACTATATTTCTTTTTAACTTTATTATTTTTTAAAAGACCCTGAGGTCCTCTTGCGAATTTCCATAAGTCTTCTGTACTGTAACATTTACACTCCTATATTATTTCTTACCTGACTGTTAGAGTCCTGAAAACAAGGTTAGAATCTTTCTTGTTTACCCTCGCATTTTTAGTCCTAAGAAGTGTCTTGTAGAAAGCAGGGAGTAAATAAATGTCAGTGGATACTCAGATGGGTGAATGGATGGATGGATGAAGCAGTGATATGAGAAAATATGGCACATTTGTGAATTCTTAGGGGGAAGTGAAAAAAATGTTCTGAGCACAGTCGATTCTCATAATTTGCAGTGTTTGTGTTTTGTAAAATTGCCGCAAATACTAAATTTGTGACTATTGAACCATTGTCCCTAGGAGAAATACAAGCTTAGGTTCCTATGAGCATTTGATCATCACATTTTGTCCACTGATCAATATATAACCTTATGTTATGTGTGTCTCTGTTTAAAGACACCTTATTAAACATGTATTGTTGATTCATTAACATCAAACTCAGAGTTCCTGTCGTGGCTCCATTGGAACGAATCTGACTAGTATCCATGAGGAGGCAGGTTTGATCCCTGGCCTCGCTCAGTGGGTTAAGGATCTGACGTTGCTATGTCGCAGTGTAGACCAGCAGCTAGAGCTCCGATTCGACCCCCAGCCTGGGAATCTCCATATGCCACAGGTGTGGTCCTAAAAAGACAAAACAAAACAGAACATCAAACTCATGGCCAACAATAACTAATGCCTATGTAAAATTTGTCTACCACGTGTATTTTTTTCATAATGCACATCACAGCCTCCTTGCACTTAGGAACACTAAACAACACTTTGGCACTATGCTTAGCTCTTTGGGAAGAAAAAAAAAAAAAGCAAAATCACCACCACAATGCAAAAAATGTGTCACTAAATAGACCGCAAAAATAATGCTTGTTGCATGCATGAGAACTGAAAGAAAGCAAAGAATTGCTTTATTCAACCTTGACTGGCAACATGTATATCAGGCAATTCAATTTTTTTTGTTGTTGTTGCTCCAAACATGTGCCTGTGCCTGATGCCTGTGAAAGTGCTATGAGTATTGATTTTGTAGTTACAAATAATTTGCAGGTGTGGACTATGCAAACAATGAAGATTGACTGTATTTGGTGCTAGTGAAAAAATATGGCTTCTGCTAATCGAGGAGATTAGAAACATTAATCAAGTAACTGTACAATAAGACAGTCATAAAGGTACACAAAGAAAGTGTTAAAAGGAGTCTGGAATAAGTAGGCAGGATTGTAATCAGAAATAGGATTTTAAAAGAAGGATATAAAGTGAAAAAAATCTGGATAAAGAGATAGAGCTTTGCAAAAAGAATGAATGTTTGATATGCTTAGGAAAAGCCAGTTAGACAGTGATTACAATAGGCCATCAAGTGGGTAGACTACACCAATAATAGTAAGAGTAAAAAATGTTAAGACAGAGATAAAACCATGGTGCTGGAGGCAGAGAAAGGGAGGTTACAGAAAAAATAAAATAACCACAGGATAAGACTATTGAAGTAGATCTAGGAATGCTATCCACGGATTGTATTAGCTTCTATTACTGCACAACAAATCACCACAAACTGAGCATCTTAATAACAGCAGAACTTTTTATCCCACAGTCTCCATGTGTCAGGAGTCCAGGCAGGGACTGAGGCTGAGTCCTCTGCTCAGGATCTCACTAGGTTGCAAAGAAGATGTTGGCTGGGTTACATTCCTCCCTGGAGCACAAAGTTCTCTTTCAAGATCATGTGGCTGTTGGCAGACTTGTTTGCTTGAGTTTGTAGGACTGGACCCCATTTTCTTGCGTATTGTTAGCCTGAGGCTGTTCTCATCCCCAACATTCTGGCCACACACACTCTCAAGGGCTTTTTCACAACATGGAGGCTCACTGCTTCAAGGCAAACAAGAAAATCTCTCTTGCTTTAAATGTCTGCCTTCAGTGCAAAGACTAAATTCCCTGATTAGGTAAGGCCCACCCAGGATAATCTCCTTTTTTATTAACTCAGAGTTAGCTCAAAGGAATCTTAATTACACCTACAAATTCCCATGATATTCATCATATAAGCTGACCTAAAGATATTGCATTCAAAGAGTGACATCCCATCATCATCACAAGTCCCATCAATCCTCAAGGGAACGGAATTATATAGGGGACAGAAATCTTGAGGACAGTCTTCTAATGCTAAACACCATAGGGATCTGTTGAGTCCATGCATGCATGATCCCTCCTTCGGTTTTCATTACTGTTACTGATCAATCACAACTTCCTCAGTCCCACCAATTCCATTTTTGCTCTTACTAATGCAGAGCAATCCCAAGAGGAAGTTTTGTGTTCCTGAGTGGGAAGACGGTTGAAACTCAGTTTGAGATACAAATTAGGACAAAGTTGATTTGCATCAGGAAGAGAGAGAAGACTGTAAGGAAAGGTCCCAGGATAGGGAGAGGAAGAAAACATTTCTGTAGTGCTATGAGTAGAGGCAAGACAGAGGGTCAGTCCAGAGGCAGAAAGAAAGGGAACACATGAGGCAGCCTTGGAGGTAGAGAAGCTGTGGAGGAGCTGACATGTTGAAAGGAGACTATTGAGGTTGCATTGCTTTGTGTTCCTAAAGTAGCTTTTTTCTCTGCCTCAGTGTCTTCAGGAAAATTTGCTCTGTTTGTCTTGTTTTTGAATTGGACTTAGGTGTAGGCTTTTTTTTTTTTTATTGTTACGTTGTTTTGATTTTTTAGACACTGTCTAAATCTTGCCCTTGAAAAAGATACCCTGTGACCAGGTAAGAGGTTGTTTGGATACACCGTTCTCTCTTTCCCTCTCTCTTTCTCGCTTTCTCTCTCATCCTCTTCTTGCTGCCCAGGATCCTTTGTTTAGGCTTTCTTTCTTTCTCTTATGTATATCTAAATCTGATTACAATACTTCTTTCAGCTAAGGTCTTCCAGTGTTTGTTTGTTTATTTTCCTATCACTTAGAATGCCTTGGACTAGAAACACCTAGATTATGAAGAATGATAATCTGGCCACCAAATTGATAGTATGTGGTACTGTCCTCCTCCCCGTACCCCCCCAGCCCAGCTTGACCTCTCCCAGTTTCTTGAACATGCCAAGCTTATTCCTGCTCTGTCGATTCCATATATTAGCCTCTTCTGTGTGGCTAACTCCATCATGTAGTTCAGATCACAGAGTAAATAATATCTCCCCAGACAGGTTGCTCTTAAAAACCCTATCTGACAGAGCCAACTCTCTATTAAAGCATGCTGTTTTAATTGTCTAACTAGAACTGATATGGCCTTATGTATTTATTTTCTGTCTTCTGCCCTCTCACTTTTGCCCAAAAATAGGCCATGAGTTCCTCAAGGTCAGACAGTGTCTCTACTGATGGCCAATCTATGGCCAGTAATTAGAATAGTGCCTGGCACATAGCAGATGCTTTATAATTACTTGTTAATAAATGACTTCCTTAGATTGGGATGTTTTGGGGGCTGTCAACACTTAATATCACACATCAAGGAAATAATTAGAGAAAGTTGAGTCCAGCTGGCAAATAGTGACATGGGGAGGTAACTTGGTGAAGAGAAAATAGCCCTGATCTGACCTTTGAGATACTGGGGTTTTAATCTTGCTTCTGCCACTCCCTTGCTGTTTGACCTTGGACATGGGGAAGGGAGGTCTGTCAGATCTTGAGTTAAAAAAAAAAAAAAAAAGACTACTTATGAAAATTTCTATATGCCAAATCTGTTATATCTTATTTTCATGCTTTTATGGATGAAGAAACTGAGGCTCTGTGAGATGAAAACCTTCCTGATCAGTGTATAGAATTATAAATCACCTGTGTTTGGACTACAGGTTTGGACTAAAGATCTCTGATATTCAGGAATCTTGAAACACTGTTTTTTCCTACTTGCTCCAAAGGATGGCTTTCCTTTAATCAGACATCTATCATTTTTTATCCTGAACAGCTTTTCTGATTTGTAAAATGGAAGAAATAAAAATGCACACTGAATGGAGATTCTGAATATATAAGGGCTCTGGGGCTCCAGGTTCATTTTAACTAGTTTTTTTTTTATTAAGATATAAAAAGTAATAAGCAGAGGTAATACCTACAGAATTGTCTTTTCCATTATCCCTGAGAATTTATAAACCACCTAGTTTGTCTTCATCTAAGCATTTTATTCTTTCAGTCTCTGTTTTTGTGTGTGTGCGTGTGTTTTAAATGCTTTCTCAAGATTTGTAAGGTTGATATTTAAACAGCTCTTACACTTCCTAATCACACAGTTCACTCTTTTGAAATGTCACCTTTTTTTCCACTTCCAATATCCTTATTTAGATGTTGAATTGTACTAGCATTGCCAGTGTTAATTCAGCAGCAAGCAATGATTATGTCACATACACCTATTTTATTCTTCTGCACTCTAATTCAGTGAAAAGCAGCTTCTTACTTGTTTCAATTCTTTTTTCAATTTCTTTTTTTTTTGTGGTTGTTGTTCTTTTGAGGCATGGGTTTGATTTACTCAAAATTTCAAAAAGTAAAGATGTTTTCTAGATGTAAGAGTCACTGTGATATTAAAAAACACTGTTTGGGACTATAAATGAGTAATTGCCTAGTAATACCCTGAGAATTTTGTTATTTTAAAGGAGGCGATAGTCACTGGGAGCTGAAAGACAGATCCTTGTTACTCCAGGAAGTTTTGAGGAATGTGCATACCTTCTCTGCTGTCTTAATGTAGCCACAAATTCCCTGCCTATTAATAATAATAATAATAATAATAACATAGTAACCATCACTAAATTTATGAGTACTATAATTATTCTTGGCTTACAGATGAGGAAATGAATTCAGAGAAGTACAGCGACTTCAGCCAACAGGGGTTGTCTCAGGGCCCTAGCAACAAAATTTGGGCTTTCTGACTAAAAGAATCTGATTTTTTTTTTTTTTTTTGAATGGCTATACTCATGGCATATAAGTTCCCAGGCCAGGTCTGAATCTGAGCTGTAGCTGTGACCTATGCTGCCACTGGGGCAATGCTAGGTCCTTTACCAGCTGTACCTCTGCAGAGACCCAAGCCACCACTGCAGTTGGATTCTTAACCCACTGCACCACAGTGGGAATTCCCAAAAATCTGAGCTTTGAACCAGTGTGTTTTACATGCCCAGGACTTAACTGTACTTTCTTGTCTGGACCTGTTCTGACCTGCCTAATTTTTTTTTTTTTTTTATTCAAGAAACACTAGGCATCTAGACAAAGCAACAGAGATAGAAAAATAAATAATGCTATTAAATTGCTCAAATGTTACAATAGACGTTATTGAAAAACACACCTGTAAACAAGTGGGGTAAACCAGAAAGCCATCATTACACTTGGGCAGTTTCAGAAATTATTTACAAAATTTGTCCAGGTTTTAGTCCATGTATTGAATTAGTATGTGCTGACACAGGAAAGGAGAACAATTTTTGAATGCTTACTATGTGCTAAGCGTTGTGCTAAATACTTATATTAATTAAAGTAATGCAGGCTTAATACAAAAGATGTCTGTTTCTTGCTGGGGGAAGGAATTATTCTTGGTTGGGCAATTCTCCTTCAAGCATTGTTCAGGGACCTAGACTCCCAGCACCTTGGGTCTCTGTCATCTTCAATTTGTGGTTCCCAAGAGTTCCCTGGAGGCCTCGATTTCAGCCAGCAAAAATGGGAAAAGAGCAGGGTGACACTTTTATGGACCAGGTTTGAGAGGAATCTTGCATTTCATTGGCTAGAACTCAGTCGCAAGGATATACCTATTTCCAAGGTATAACTGGGAAATGTAGTCTGCCAATGAGCTCAGGTAAGATTATAAATGAAGAAACAAATCAGAAATATGGATACCATGATGCTGCCTATTTAATGTCAATAAAATTACCGTCTCTAGAAGAAGGTCTTGAAAAGTAAAACTTTTTAAATTTTGTGATAACCAATCTTCTATTAGGACTGTCTTCACAGAACCTTCAGAACAGGAACAGAGAGAAGAGACTAGCCTTGGAAAATA
Source organism: Catagonus wagneri (assembly GCA_004024745.2). Lineage (NCBI taxonomy): Eukaryota > Metazoa > Chordata > Mammalia > Artiodactyla > Tayassuidae > Catagonus > Catagonus wagneri. The sequence goes on from PVHT020000037.1 coordinate 1,487,200, forward strand.
TTTCTAAAATGATCAACTTGCCTCCATAAGCCTTTCAGATAAAAAACTAGGTGTCGGGTGTGTGTGTGTGTGTGTGTGTATGCGTGCATTTATCACAGAGATGGTAGTTAAAAAGTCTAGATTCAAATCCACATCATTCTGTGCAAAGTTTATATCCTTTCTATCACACAACACATATTTTTCTAAACACTTTGAATAAGTTAATTTAGAGCAAAAGCAATATTAGGATGCTTTAATATCTAGATATTTAACCATTGTTTAACGTTAACTACTTAAACTCTTACATCCTGCATTAGACACTCAAACAACCTATATACAAAAATGTGGTTTTATTAAAAGTACAGAAACACAAGGACTTATGATGTAACTATCCTCAAGGACTCGAATTAGGATAGGAATCTTAAATTTTCTGTACATAGGTCCAAGGAAACTTCAGATCATCATTATCCACTCTATTTTTCCATGCTTCTGAAGCCATGTTTGCTACATCTACTTATTTGAAACATGGAAAAATTAAAGAAAACTGAATACTATATATGAAGGAAAATATATTATTGATTATTGATTATTCAGAGGTATCTTGAACGGAGCTTTTTCTTTAGATATTTAAAAACGTATAGATCACAGAAGGCAGAGTTAAAGCTGATAATCACTACCAATTCTAAACAACACCTTTCAAAATAAAAAATACGGAGCAATAAGCACTTATCAGAAACCTGTGATGCAGCCACAAAATTCACGAAGAGTTAATCATGGGGCTATTGAGAACTTTTTATTTGATTTGCTCTTTGATAACACAATGTGGTTATAGTATTTTATTAGACTCTCCCCCCTTTACATTTGACAGCTGAGTGAACACTCCCCTGATCTGAGTGGTAAGTAGATAAACACAGCTAGCCCTGTTTCTGTGTTTGAACAGATCCTTTAGTACAACCGTACCATTTTGAAATGAAATTGTCTCCCACCTCTATTTCTGAGTTTCCTAAGATTTAAGGGAGTGAAGAATGAGTACAGTAATAAATAGCTTCTGTTGCTTGGATATATTTCTATAAACAGTAGTCGTATTTCTACCCTTTCTAGTTCTTATTTGAGAAAATGTATATGATAAACATGCATTTTATGACTGAATGAAATACAGTCATTTTCCTTCAAACTTCCCCCTTCTCTTCACATAATTCTTCTCATTTTTACCTATTTTTCTGGGATGATCTTGCCAAGTGCATATAGTATTTGTGTTTTGTTCACTTGTTTTACAGCTGGGGTCATCCCATGTCAGCTATCAAATGAAATAGAACAGATCCATCTTTTTCTCTTTACTTCCTGAGGGCATGTCTTATTAAGTTACCACTTGTATTTCATAATCTAAACACCTAAGCCTGGAAATTAGTGGTCATCACTCTAAATGTGTTTGTTGGTTTTGGTTTTCTATATTATTGTAAACTTTTTTTTTGTTTTTGTTTTTGTTTTTACCTCCGCAAATCCAGAGTAGTAGTGTCATGAGACAGGATCCTGCCAGGGCTATTTCTTAGACATGATTTAAAACTGACAGTTCATGATTGGTAAATGAGCGAATGAATAAATGGACCAATGAATGAGTGAAGTAACTAGGGCCTCCAAAAAAACCTAGAGAACCTCACCTCGGTTGGTGATGACACTGAGAAGAGGTCCAATTCTGTGTGCAATCACTGAGAAAATTACTACAATTCTCCAAAAGGCTTAAAAAGACAGGCTCATTCCTGAGCAGAATAATAATATACATGCCAACATCTTCCAGAACAAAAGACGCCACTACAGTTCCATTGTAAACACATTGTTTATCTCAAAATACTCCTGTTGATAGCTTGGTACGGGGAATAATCATTGCATAACAGTGCTCTCACGCTGCAAGAGAAGGAGTATGAAAAATGAATGTTTCACAGATGATAAACATAAATACAGGCAGCACTTAATATTTTAATTAAAAAAAAACTTTTCTTTTTGAATTCAAACCTCTAGAAGATTGTACAGAGATATTCTCCTCACTGGAGACATAAGACCAAAATTCACCAAGTAACCCTGACATTTCAGTAACAATTAAAAATGAAGCAATTCAGTGAGGGAATCCAGCTAGCTACACAAGAACTGGGACCGTTTTAAAAACTAATAGAAGACAAAGGCTGTTTGAGGCAGATAAATGTAGCCTAATGATGGCTTTGATGAGCCTTTGTCTCTCAGCTCTTTGTGCACAATAAAATATGAGGAATTAAAAAAAGAGAGCAAAATAGTCAAAGACTTATCTGTATGTGTCACTCATGAGTGATGAGAACCGGAAAGACAAAGGGTGAATTTCGGTGATTTTGATGGGCCTTTATCAGATATGTCTATGTGAATTACAAAATATGAGACATGACAAAAAGTGGGAGTGGAGAAAAAGGGGACAGATTAGTCTCATATGTGATATGTAATACATTAACCTTTTTGAGAGGGGAATGAGATGGCAGGGAGATGCCTCTCCTGTGGTTTTCGCAAAAATAATCAGCCAATTGATTATCTGGCATGCTTGTCCCAAAGGAATCTGCATAGTGTTTCACAAACCTTAAAGCCCAGGTCATGTGTTTATTTGCCATCTGCATGTCTTCTCTGGAGAACTGTCTGCCTAGATCCTCTGCCCATTTTTGGATGGGGTTGTTTGTTTCCTTGGTATTGAGCTATAGGAGCTGTTTGTAAATTTTGGAGATAAATCCCTTGTCAGTTGAATCATTTGCAAATATTTTCTCCCATTCTGTGGGTTGTCTTTTTATTTTGTTTAGGGTTTCCTTAGCTGTGCAGAAACTTTGAAGTTTAATTAAGTCCCATTGGTTTATTTCTGTCTTTATTGTCCTTACTCTGACACATGGATCTGAGAAGATGTTGCTATCATTTATGTCAGAGAGTGTTTGGCCTATGTTTTCCTCTAAGAGTTTTATAGTATTAGGTCTTATATCCAGATCTTTAATCCATTTTGAGTTTATTTTTGTGCATGGTGTTAGGAAGTGTTCTAGTTTCATTGTTTTACATGTAGCTGTCCAGTTTTCCCAGCACCACTTATTGAA
>PVHT020000037.1:1491270-1530085 GCA_004024745.2 Catagonus wagneri
ACAGAAGAGTGGATAGGGAAGATATGGTACATACACACAATGGAATGTTACTCAGCCATTAAAAGGAACGAATTACCAACATTTATAGCAACATGGATGGACTTAGAAATTATCATGAGAAGTGAAACCAGTCAGACAATTAGACAGCAACACCCAATGATACCGCTTACATGTGGAAACTAAAAGACACAATGAACCTCCTTACAGAACAGACAATGACTCACAGACTTTGGAAAACCTTGGTTTTTCAAATAAGACAATCTGGGGGGGTGGGGGGATGCACTGGGGGTTTGGGATACAAAATCTGTAAAATTGACTTGTGATGATTTATGCACACCTATAATTGAAATAAAATCCATTAAAAGCCCAGGTCAAAGTTCTCTGTGGAAAGGAATCCTGAGGCTGGCTCCTCAGGGAAATGTTCAAGTAATTTACTCAACAAGAGTGAAAGAAGTGCAGGCTGTCCGCTGTCATGTGGCCGTTTCACTTAGTTTGACTAGATTGAATGGAGCCATCAGTCAAATTGGTCTTCAATTCAGTTATTTTTTCTTTTCAGTCCAACCAATTTTTAAACTAAACTGACAATCACTTCAGTCAAACTGCTTGCATGTGTGGATATCGCCACCTATTCGTATGTGTTCTGTATAAATTAAGTTTGAATGCTGGCTCTTCCACTTATTTGCCATGTGTTTTTAAGCCATTTAACAAGTGGAATTCCATTGTATTTATTTTTTGACTAAATATAATAATATTTATTGCATAAGGGTTTATAAAAATGAGAAGAAAGAAGGGATGTAAATGCAGAATACTGTGCTATAACTTGGAATAAAATATAGGGATAGTATTAAATTGCTCTTAATAATGGCTTAAAAAATTGAAATTTTGGGGTGGGAGAGGAAGAACTTACTTTTGAGAAGACAAGAAAATGCCTAGTGATACCAAAAAAGGACTCAGGAAATAATGCATCTACTAAGGAGATTTAAGGTGTTTGCTTGAGTGAGGGAAGTGGTGTAATATGCAGTTTTCATGACTTACTGTGTTTGTTTGTTAGGGCTGCTGTAACAAAGTGCCACAAACTGGATGGAAAAACAAATTTATTGATTCATAGTTCTGGAGACCTACATCAGGGTATCTAGTGACAGATTTCTGGAGGTGCTAGGGAAGACTCTATTCCATATCTCTCCTGGCTTCTGATGGGTCTTTGGCTTGTGGCAGCACACTTCCAGTCTTCACGTGGAGTTCTCCATGTATGTGTCTGTGTCCATGTGTTCCCCTTGTTAAGGACACTAGTCATTTTGTCTAACTAGAGCCCATGCAATTCCAGTATAACCCCAACTTAACTAATTATATTTACCATGACTCTACTTCCATATAAGACCACATTCTGACATTAATGTATAAATTTTGTTAGACATTATTCAGTTCATAATACTCACTTTATGGCTGGTGGACTTCTTTTTTTTTTTTTTTTCCTGGAAGAAATATAAAAGTGCTCTGTTCCCCACATTGATGGAGAAAAATAAAGACTGTACTGATGTGGAAGAGGCCTGGGAGTAGAGCTTATATGTAGGTTATAAGTATGAAATAGCTTCATTGAATCCATTGTAGCAGCAAACAGCCATTGGGAAACTACTTTAAACCAGGCACTGACAACTGCAAGAAGATAGGAACTGGCCTTTGAGGATCACAGGGATGGACATTCAACAAGAGATAATGGCAATGCTAATGACAAGTGACAGGCCAGAATACACTGAGATCCCAGCAAGTCATTCATATATTCATTAGAAGTTTATGAAATGATAGTTTATCACCAAAAGTATTTATTGTGAAGGATATCTTCCTAAACTCATCTTTCTATTAAAAATGTCTAGGGAGTTCCCATTGTGGCTCAGTGGAAACAAATCTGATTAGTTTCCATGAGGATGTAGATTCAATCCTTGGTCTTGCTCAGTTGGGGATCAGTGTTGCTGTGAGCTGTGGTGTAGGTCGCAGATGCAGCTTGGATCCCACGTTGCTGTGGCTGTGGCATAGGCAAGAGCTGTAGCTCTCATTCGAGCCCTCACCTGGGAATTACCGTATGCTATGAGTGTAGCCCTAAAAAGCAAAAAAAAAAAAAAAAAAAAATTTAGAAAATTGGCATGAATGCCTTTGCCTGCATGATTACCAACTGGGCAACTAGATGTGTTTATTTTATTTTATTATTATTTTTTGTCTTTTTGGGGCTGCACCTGCAGCATATGGGAGCTCCCAGGCTAAGGGTCAAATCAGAGCTGTAGCTGCTGGCCTACACCACAGTCACAGCAACACCAGATCAGAATCACATCTATGACCTACACCAGAGCTTACAGCAACCCCGGATCCTTAACCCACTGAGCAAGGCCAGGGGTCAAACCTGCATCCTTATAGATACCAGTCAGGTTCCTTACCATTGAGCCACAACAGGAACTGCTGGATGTGTATTTAGATCTGTGTCTCTTTCTGTTCTACCCCATTGTCAAGCCTTCCTCCCAAAAAGAATGTGAATGCTGATGTTTTTGTAAAACGTGAGTGAAATTCAGATCAGCTCCTCAAGATAACCTTTACTTTTGGTATTAGAATACTATTTCAGTGTGACTCTTTATGGTATATAGTCTACATAATGATTAATGGTTTTGATATATTTGTGGAAAAAAATTTTTTATTGTTTCATTCATTCATTCATTCATTTATTTAGAGTAGTTTGGTTTCACAGCAAAACTGAGATAAATATGCAGCAATTTCCAATACATGCCCTACTCCTATACTTGCAAAGTACCCACCATTATCAACATCCCTTATTAAAATAGTATAGTTTTTACAATTCATGAACCTACATTGAAGCATCATTAATTCCTAGAGTCTATAGTTTATAACTCACTCTTGGTGTTGTACATTTTGTGTTTGGACAACTGTATAATGACATGTATCCCTCATGATACTATTGCACAGAATATTGTGACCTTTTTTTTTGTCTTTTGTCCTTTTAGGGCTGCACCCGCAGCATATGGAGGTTCTTAGGCAAGGGGTCTAATCAGAGCTGTAGCGGCCAGCCTATGCCAGAGGCACAGCAACGCCAGATCCGAGCTGCATCTATAACCTACACCACAGCTCATGGCAACACCAAATCCTCAACCCGCTGAGCAAGGCCAGGGATCAAACCCACAACTTCATGATTCCTAGTTGGATTCGTTTCTGCTGCACTACGATGGGAACTCCCAGAATATCGTCACTTTTTAAAATCCTCCCTTTTTTTTTTTCCTGTTCTTTCCTCTTTCTTACCTTACTAGTTCCTGGCATCCACTGATCTTCATACTGTCACCATAGTTTTACCTTTTTTAAAATGTCATATTCTTAGAATATCTTAGAATGATACAGTATATAACTTTTTTACATTAGCTTCTCTCACTTACTAATGTACATTTAAGGTTCCTTCATGCCTTTTCGTGGCTTGATAGCTCATTTTTTAAGCACTGAATAACATTTCATTGTCCGAGTGCACTACAATTTATCCATTCACCTACAGGGGAAAATCTTGGTTAATTCCACATTTTGGCAATTATGAATATAGCTGCTATAAACCTTCCTGTGTAGGTTTTTATGTGCACATTAGTTTTCATTTCCTTTGGCTAAGTACCAAGGAGTATGATTCCTGGATCATATGCTAAGACTATGTTCAATTGTATAAGAAACGGCCAAACTGTCTTTCACAGTGACTGTACAGTTTTGCATTCCTAACATCAATGAGTGAGATTTCCTCTTGCTCAACATTCTCACCAGTATTTGGAGTATTGTGGTATTTGGTCATTCCAGTAGGTATGAAGTGGTGCCATATAGTTTTAATTTTCATTTCCCTAATGATGTACGATATGGAACATATTTTCGTATGCTTATTTGTCATCTGTATATCTTTGGTGAATTGTCTGTTAAAGTTTTTGGACTAATTTTGAAATGAGATTGTTTTGCTATTATTGAATTTTAAGAGTTATTTGTATAATTTGAAATCAATCTTTTATCAGATGTGTCTTTGCAAATTTTTCCTCCTAGTCCGTGTCTTGTCTTCTCTTCCTCTTGGCATTGTCTTTCACAGAAGAGATTTTTTTAAAAATTTAATGAAGTCCGGCTTATTAATTATTTCTTTTATGAATCTTATCTTCAGTGTTGTAGCTAAAATGGCATCACCATACTCAAGGTCATATAGGTGTTCTTCTGAGTGTTTTATAGGTTTGCATTTTACTTTTAAGTCTATGATCCATTTTGAGTTAATTTTTATGAAGGGTGTAAAGTTTGAATCCAGGTTCATGTTTTTACACGTGGTTGTTCAGTTGTTCCACACATCCTTTGCTGAAAAAATTATCTTCACTGCATTGTATCATCTTCTTTCCCTTGTCAAATATCAGTTTACTGTATTTTGGGAGAAGAGAGTCTGTCACTGGACTCTGTTTTGTTCCTTTGAGTTGTCTACTCTGTCCAATACCAAATTGTCTTAACTACGATAGCTTTAAAGTAACTCTTGAAATCAAATAGTATTAGTCCTCCAACTTTATTCTTCTCCTTCAGTATTGTGTTGATTATTCTGTTTGTTTTGCCTCTCTATAAACTTCAGAATTAGTTTGTTGTTATCTACAGAATAACTTGATGGGATTTTGATTGGGATTACACTGAAAAATGTAGATCAAGTTAGAAAAAACTGATATCTTGACGTTTTGAGTCTTCCTATCCATGAATTTGGAATCTCTCCATTTATTTAGTTCATTTTTTTCATTCATCAGACTTTTATAGTTTCCTCATAGAGATATTGTACATATTTTGTTAGATTTATACTTATGTATTTCATTGTGAGGGAGCTAATGTAAGTGGTATTGTACTTTTAATTTTAAAATCTCCTTGTTCATTTCTGATATATGTACAAATGACTGACCTTTGTACACTGACATTTTATTTTTCAGTCTTCCAATAATCATATATTTTTGTCAGTTCTTTTAGATTTTTTGCGTAGACAATCCTATCATTTATTAACAAAGCCAGCTTTATTCATTTTTTCCCAGTCTGTATACATTTTATTTACCTTACTTCTCATATTGCTTTAGCTAGTACTTCCATTACAATGTTGAAAAGTTGTGGTGAGAGAGACATCTTGTCTTGTTCCTGATCTTCGTGGGAAGCCTTCTGGTTTCCCACCATTAAATGTGATTCTAGTTATAGATTTCTGTGTATGTTTTTTATAAAGCTGAACCAGCTTTCCTCTATTCCAAGTTTACTGGGAGTTTTTATCATGAGTGAGTGTTGGCTTTTATTAATTTTTTATGCATCTGTTATTATAATTATATGATTTTTCTTTCTTAGCTTGCTGATGTGATGGATTATATTGATTAATTTTCAAGTATTGAACCTGCCTTGTGTACCCGGGACAAATCCTGCAGTGTCATAGCATACAATTATTTTTATCTCTTATTGGATTGGATTTGCTGTTATTTTGTTCAGGATTTTTACATCTACGTTCATGAAAGTTAGGCTTGAAGTTCTTATTTCCAGTGATGTTTTTGTCTGGTTTTGGCATTAGGGTAATCCTTGCTTCACAGAAAACATTAGGAATTATTCCCTCTCCTTCTGTGCTCTGAAAGAGACTAGTGAGAACTGGAACTTCTTTAATACTTGGTAATCTTTAGGTGAGTTATTCCCAGAGGCTTGTGGGTGGGTTTCTTGATTGAGTACACAAGTCAGTAGAGGCTCAGATCCTTGTGATAACATTGGAGCCCTGACTGTGGTTCTGTTGGTCCTTCGCTGCCCCTTAGTTGTATAGCAGATTCCAACATTCTGGATGGGATGAAAAAGAGGTTAGTCTCTTTTTCAGCATCCTGCATATCTGGGGAAGCCAGGACTTACTCATAAACTTGCAGTCTCTCCCTTTGAAGAAACTACAGGACATGATTAAGCTATGCCAACTGGAGAAGTACTGCAGATGAAAAGGAATTTCTGTTTCACTCTTCAATGAGTTCAACATCATATACTTTTTTTTTAATGCAGTAGTGTGCTGGAAATTCTTTGCTAGGCTCCAAAATTGTACAAAGACACTCTTGTTCATGGGTGATTGTCAAAATCACCGTTCTTTGGAAAGAAGATGATATTAAACTCCTATTCCACCATTTTCCTAATATCCTCCTATTAAATCATAATTTGAACATGGACTTGAAGTAGCTGTAAACATATTTTGCAAACTCTAGGATATCTACTAACAAAAGAAAAAAAAAAGAATTGTAGCTGCTATGCTAAGAAAGGGGAGAAAATGAAATCCTATAAAGTGCTCAATTAAAATCACAAAAGGCAGAAAAACAGTGGAAATCAAAAAACAGAAACAAAGAACAAGGATAACAAACATTAACAGTTACCATAACAAATATGTTAGCTGTTAATCCAGTATATCAATAATCACTTTGAATGTTAATATTTTAAGTATACTAATGAAAAGATAAGCATAATGTGGATCAAAAAATAAGATCCAACTATATGCTGCCTACAAGAAAACCTGGCCTGGCTTTTCAGGATCAAGAGAAGGCATATAATCTTAAGAATTCCTTTCAAAGATGAAACAAGAAGTGTGGAGCTGGTGTGTCCATAAAAAGGTTTCAGCAAGCCTCAGAATCCTAAAAGGGGGGGGGGGGGTGACAGAAGGACTTCTCTCCTGAATTCAGTCAATAAAGACTAGAGAATGTGGCTCCTTCTTTAAATGCAAAGACTGCAATGGAAACTTTAATGAACATGAAAAATCAAGGAAATGTGACACCACCAAAGGAACCAAAATTACTGAATAATTTTCCAGTAACTGACCCTGAAGAAATAGAGATCTTTGATTTGCCTGACAGTTTAAAATAGCTTCCCTGGAGTTCTCTTTGCAGTGCAGAGGAAACAAATCTGACTAGTATCCATGAGGTTGCGGGTTCAATCTCTGACCTCACTCAGTGGGTTAAGGATCCGGGGTTGCCCTGAGCTGTGGTTGCAGATGCAGCTTGGATCTTGCATTGGTGTGGCAGTGGTGTAGGCTGGCAGCTGTACCTCTGATTTGACTCCTGGCCTGGGAACTTCCATATGCTACAAGTAAGGCAGTTAAAGAAAAGAGAGAAATGCTGAAATTAAAATATGCTAATTATAAAGAGATTGTAAAGGTGGAATCAAGAGAATTTCTAGTCAGATTGGAGGTTGGGTAAATAGTAATTTTTTTCTATTATTAAAGGATGAGAATGCATTACTCTAAATATCTAAGATTATGTTATTATAGGGTTTGAGAAAAGAGGGACTTTTTAACAGTATAAGTACCTAAGATATTAAGTAAGTAGAAGAACCATGTATTTGCATTTCCCATAGTACCTGCATCATGACTTCAACATTTTATACAGTGAATCAATAAATTAAAAAAATAACACTATACCACTTCAGAAGTAAAGTAGTCTGGATACCTCATAATGACAAAATAATCCCAATTCTCCCCTCAACCCATGTATCATTGCTGTCATTCATTTCACTTATACATAGGCATATGTATATGCAAATGTATATACATACATCATTGAATACATTATTATTTGAACAAAGTGTCATTTGTTATATCAATTAAGAATAAGAAAAATAATTTATTTCTCTTTTAATTATTCCTTTTTTGATTCTCTTCCTTTCTTTATGTCCAAGTTTCTGACCTATATCATTTTCTTTCTCTATGAAGAACTTCTTTTAACATTTCTTGCAAGGCAGATCTACTGGTAAAAGATTCCCTTTTGTTTTTCTGAGAGAGTTTTTATTCCTGCTTTACCTCTGAAAGATAATTTTGCAGGGCACAGACTTCTATTTGTTGTCTGTTTTCTTTTAATACTTTAAGTATTGCTTTCTACCCTATTATCTTGCATGTTTTTTGAGGAGAGGTTGGGTATTTATCCTTATCTTTGTTCCTTTATAGATTTTTTTCCCTTATGCACTATTTTAGAAGTTTTTGTTTATCTTTGAATTTCTGTAGTTTGAAAAAAATATGTCTAGATGTAGGGTTTTTTTTTTTTGGTTTTTTAGTTTTTGGCATTTTTCCTGCTTATGTTCTCTAAGTTTTTAAATCTGTGATTTTGTGTCTGACATTAATTTGGGAGAAGTTCTCAATCATTATTGTTTCAAACATTTCTTCTATTCCTTCCTGTCTTCTCTTTCTGGCATTCCATGCATATTTTATACTTTTTAATTGGCATCCTAAAAAGTATATTGGATATTCTGTTATCTTTTCCTTATTCTTTGTTATCTTCGTTTTCATATTTGGTGGTTTCTATTGATATATCTTCAAGTTCATAGATTATTTGCCACAAAATGTACAGCCTATAATAAGCTTATCAAAATAAAATAAGTATTTGTATTACAGTGTTTTGATTTCAGCCTTCATATTGGTTTCGTCTTAGGATTTCTTTCTCTCTACTTGCATTGCTCTTCTGTTCTTGAAAGATGTCTACTTTATCCATTAGTGTTTTTAGCATATTCATCATAATTGTTTAAAATCTCCAGTGTGATGATTCCAGTATTTATGGTATGTGCAGTTCTGATGATTTCTCTGTCTCCTCAAATTGGTGGGTTTCTTTCCTCTAAATATGACTTACTTTTTTTTTTTTCACTTACATTTTTTTTTAATAGCCATACATGATGTACCAGGTAAAGCAACTCCTGTAAATGGGTCTTTAGTAATGTATTAGCAAGGTGTGAAGGAAGGGAAATATTTTATAGTCCTGTGATAAAATATTAGTTTTATTAATCGGTCTGTATTCTTGGATTGTAATTTCACCAGTGTTTTTTGGTTTCTTTGTTTTCCTTCTCCGCCTTCAAGGGGAGGATTGCTAGAGTGGGCTGGAGTTGAGTATTTCTCTTCACCCAACTTGGTTAGACTCTGATAATCCCCTAGCAGGTAAGCCTCTAGTTAACTAGTTCTTTCTGAGGACAGGTCTTCTCAGGAACAGAGGGCACTGGAATATTCTACACAGGTTTCTTCCCTTCTCCCCCTGCTGGAAGCATGATAGGATTTTTCTTTGATATTTACTGTGAGAACTTGGTCAAGCTCATGGAAGTAAAACACGCAATTGTGCATAACCCTTCTTATGACAGAGGCCCCCTGATAGCTTTTAATTCTCAGACTTACCCATATTGAACTTTCAGCAGCTCATCAATTACAGCATAGATTTTTCTACCTGGGCAAGGTGGATCCCACTCAGGAGTCCCTGCTCTGCTAGGTCACGACTCTCTGTACTCACCTTTCTCTCTAATCACAGGGGTAGCAGTTTGCTCTTTGTCCTTACCTCTCTTACAGATCCATAAGAGTTTTGATTTTTTTTCAGCCTGTTTAGTTCTTTACTTGTTACAAAGAATTGGCAACTTCCAAGTGTCTTCCTTATATTCATAACTGGAAACAAAACAAAATCAAATGTATATGATTTTAAATTAACTTAGGTGAACTGAATACAAATGGTATCAACCCAATTGATATGATGCTTGAAATATAAATAAAGGCAACCTAGTAGAGAGGAAAGAAAAATGCCTTAAGTGTCATATATTTATGTGTTTTTGGTTTTGAATATCCTGCATCTCTGTGTTCAAAGCATGTGATTTATGCAAATTTTATTAATACTTTCTAAGCCTTAGTTTTTCCCTTGGATTAACAGAGGAAGTAATGGACACAGTTTTAAATGTGGGGGTTAAACAGTTACAACAAAAAGTAAGTGAAGTATTTTTTCAGTGCTTCACATCTAGCACACAAAAAATTTTTATTATTTGTCTTTGGCTGCTCTCCTCCCTTCTCCGGGATACAAACATGCTTCCTATATAAACATACACCTACCACTTTCTTTGCTTAGTTGTTAAGATGTTTCGGCTCTTATTTTGTGCTAGATTGAAACATTTTTTGTTCACCATATAAAATATTTTGGAAGCAAGATATAATTACCCAGGCTGTCCTTTGGGCTAATGAAGCTGAAAGGCTAGCACTGAACCACCATATGGGCTGTGCGTGGAAGGGCCTGTTGGAACCATTCATTTAAATCCATTTCTTCCTGAGAACAATTACATGAAACCATCCAATTCTTCCAGGAGATTTGAAATGATCACCTGTCGGACCCAGACACTGGGTAAATTGCTTTCATTTGAATACAATTTGGAATTTGTTCAGCTAATCACAGTCTGTTAATTGCATTTTGGAGGAAGAAAGAAATTGAATGAAGTGACTGGTTCTTGTTAGATTCACGCCAGCCATGGGATTCAGTGTGTGGCTGCACATTCTACCTTGTTAATCTCAATAAAAGGCAGACTTTGCAAACTGTAATAATCAAATCACCCTTTACAAAACAAAATAAGTTCTACATGGGAACATGTTATGCTACACTGTATTATATATTATACATTTTATATATTTTTACATTAACTATCTTTATCCAAATATGTCAGATACCAGTAATTTGATGTACCTTGATCATCCAGGGCCAGTTATCCCTGATGATTTCTCACCTTGGCAAGAGAGGGCATTTTGAATACAGTAGTGACACCATGCTCCATATTTCTCCTAATAATTTTTTTCTCTGGGGGCAGTGGAAAACACATGATCTTCTATTTATGTCAAGCAGAGTTTGAACACCAAAGTTGTGCCAACTTTGCTAGTTGAGTAAACATGGTAAAAATATACTTCTCGAAATTCCCATTCTGGTGCAGTGGAAACAAGTCCGATTATTGTCTGTGATGATGAGGGTTTGATCCCTGGCCTTGCTCACTGGGTCAGAAGTCCGGCATTGCCATGAGCTGTGGTGTAGGTCACAGACACGGCTCAGATCCCCCATTGCTGTGGCTGTGACAGGCCGGCAGCTGTAGCTCCAATTTGACCCCTAGCCTAGGAACTTCCATATACTATGGGTGTGGACCTAAAATGCAAACAAAAAAAAAACAACAAAAAAACACAAACTTTTCTAAACCTCTGTCTGAAACAAACAGTTCATATTTTCAAGCTAAACCTAGAAAACTTTGTATATCATATGTAGCATAGTGTTTATCCCACAGTGAGAAGCTGTAGTGCAGTTCTCTCAACAGAAGCAGAAGTAATAATAAAGGTATTGTTATACCACATTATTATTTAGATGAATGAAATCCCATCTCCTATCTGATTTTCTTCTCTGCTCTCCATAATCAATATTGAATAATTTATTTTTTCTCTTTTGGATATTTTCCTTTATTTATAAAATGGTTTTATTCAGTGTCCATGATTTATATAAAAATGTAAGTGATTGTTGCTCTCAGGTAGATTATAATGTACTCTATGTGGTATGAATAATGCAGCTTGGTAGAAACAAAATTATATTACTTACTATTCCTATTTTGCTCTTATAAAGACTAGGTGGTTAGAAAACTTGCAAGATCCAGTATCAAGAATAAAGGCAGAAATTATCTGCAATTTCAAAATTAAAAGATTGTTTTAAAGCATTTTTTCATTATTTTTAACAAGTGCCCCAAAGCTAAGTGCTGTGTTAATTGCTCAGGTGTTCTAAAGGGAAGAGCTAGATTCATCAACACAGGTTGGGTAATAGGTGACAAATGCCCACATATTCTGAGAAGCAGTGCTTTCTGTATTACCTTTGAACTTGCTGAGAAGTGACCACAATCATTCCAGAATCTCTAGCTAGCCCAGCCATCACATATTTCCAAGCCACATGCAAAATGACTTGTTTTATTGTAATGAGACAAAGAAGAACATTTCTTGAGTGGATTTCATAGGAGTAGAAGTCACTGTGATGCGTCTCTCAACTCAGCCATTGTGAACTGGACTTCTCAGTTCCTGAAAAGTGGCTGGACAGCTACCTGACATGCCAAAGATACCATCCAGTTCGTCTGAAAAGAATTGACAGAGCAAATTGAATGTAGCATTAGGGGAAAGTAAAACACTTTCAAATTGGCTTATGGAGTCTAGATCATTATTAACATGGTTGTATAAATCAGTGACACACATAAGACAATGGAACTCAAAATGTTATTTTCACATAACCTTAGTAGCATTTTCTCTCACTAAATATTCTTTGTTTTTAAAATCAACTCCTGTCTTTTGCACACTGAAATTTTTAGTTATTTTGCTATTAAAAATTAAGATATGCTTGAACAGAGTTCCCTTCGTGGCTCAGTGGTTAACGAATCCGACTAAGAACCATGAGGTTGCGGGTTTGATCCCTGGCCTTGCTCAGTGGGTTAAGGATCCGGCGTTGCCGTGAGCTGTGGTGTAGGTTGCAGACGTGGCTCAGATCCCGTGTTGCTGTGGCTGTGGCATAGGCCGGCAGCTACAGCTCCTGTTAGACCCCTAGCCTGGGAATCTCCATATGCCGCGGGTGCGGCTCTACATAAAGGCAAAAAGACAAAAAAAAAAAAAAAAGATATGCTTGAACAACTTCATGCATAACAGTAATTATTATTATATCCTTTGCATGAATTAGTAGGTCCAAAGCTGTGGCCATTGTTAAAGATCTAGGTACATATTGACAATCTGCTTTCTGTAAAGGTTACAATAATTAGAGGTCACTTAAGATTATAGTAATAGAAAGTTCCAGCAGTCCTAAATGAAAGAGCCATCACATCATGGAAAGCACTCTGTGAAAAGTGAAAACAAAACAAAAAAGCTCATTTTTTTAAATAAAAAGGTCAGTCTTTTTCATATTTTTATTTGCAATTTGATTTTTGTCTTGACAGTTACCTTCTTGAGACCTTTGCCCATTTTTCATTAGAGTCTTAGCGGGCCTTTAAATTGATTTCTAAGTATTTTTTTTTTTGTATATGAAAAATTATAAACCTTGTCTACTTTATTTATAGCAAGAATTTTCTCCCCTTTGCTATGTGCTTTTTAGGTTATTTTTATTTTATATTTTCCCATAAATTTGACTAATTTTTAAAAAATATATGAATTTACTGTTAAAATGGGTCAATGAGTATGCTAATTCACATTCATTACTTTGTTTGTTGAAACAAACAACAAAGAGCCAGTCATTTTACCAAAAAAAATTGAATTAATTTAGAAATAGTAAAGAATTGCTATCTAGGACAAACAAATTAAGGCAAACCTTAGGAAAGTCTGGAGAAGAGAGGCTAGAGGCTTGTTTTTATAGAGGAAAAATGGGAAGATGGGAGGGACTGCTTCAAAGTGTCCAGATTAGTGATAGATTCTTATTGGCTGGGCTGTTGCTGGGCAAGGAGAAATTACCCGTTCCTACTATTGGGGTTTGAGTAGTGGTGCATGTAAGCTCCCTTTTCAGGGTTTTCTGACTCCATTTTAAATTGTTTCCTTTATTCTCATATTTTCTCCATTTGATCAAAATCTTCCCTCTAAAATATTTTGATCAACGGTCAGGTTTTTCATATTTATCGGTTTCATCATTTTTTTTCCCTTTTTTGTCTTTTCTGGGTCAGGAATCTGATCCTAGCCGCAGTTGTGTTCTATGCTACAGTTGCAGCAATGCCAGATCCTTTAACCCACTGTGCTGGGCTGGGAATCAACCCCACGTTCTGGTGCTGAAGAGAAGCCACTGATCCCATTACACCACAGTGGGAACTTCTGGTTTCATCCTTTGATGCCAGAAAGAACTTTTTCTGGTTGTCATGCCCGCCCACCTGCATGGGAAGGAAAGTGCACAGATTGGAAACCAGTGAACCATATTTGTATAACAAGAAAGGGTAGGAGAGAGAACTTTCAGCCATTTTCCACCTCAGATAAGCATTGGAGATTATCATTCTGTTGAGTGCATTGCTTCTGCAGAGATTTGATAGCCAACAAAATTTAACCAAGTAACGACCCTAGTTTTTATAATAACAAAAATCCAGGAGCCAAATCTGAAGTCAACAAACTAAAGAGCTCAAAGGACCATGGATTGTCAGGTGATGATTGGCAAATGTATAACAATTAGCAAATGTGAATGCATCTTTATACTGGCCTAATCTAATAGCTAACACCCATAGGCTTGAGAGCTGGCATTTGGGATCAAAGGAAGACCAAGGGATCTCTGACATCATGAACAGACTGAGTTTCTGGCAGCAGTTCCAACAGTCAGAAAGACTTTTCCCATGTGCAACTGACTGGACCAAGAAAAAAGGGAGGGGATGATAGCAAGAAAAAAGCTAAACAGGCCTGCTTCGATTCCTGAAAGTCTTTCTTTAGGGTCACCAGATAGTGGGCAGATCATGTTAAGGCTTGTTGTTTTCTTAGATGGGATTCCTGATGACATGAATCTATTCTTTGAAGTTTTGTAGCACAAGGATTCCTCACCTGATAGGGCCTTTCCAGTGCAGTTTGGGAGTATCTTTCCGGAAATACCTTTTCCAATAGACAAAATCTCTGGGTTGCAAGGTGTAATATTTAAGGTCTCTGTCTCCCAGAAGTGCAGAGAATAGACTGATCTACTAAAGCATGCTTATTTTCAAGAGAAGCAATTAGGCCTTTACAGTATTGAGGTAGATTTCTTTTTATCAGCTGAGGATCAACAAGTGGTAACTTGTTGATTGGCATCCTGTGATTATCTCAAAAAGGGGGGACAGGGAATTTCTGTTATGGCTCATCAGTAAGGAATGTCACAGGTATCCATGAGGATATGGGTTCGATCTCTGGCTCCACTCATTGAGTTAAAGATCTGGCATTGTTGTGAGCTGGGGTGTAGGTCACAGATGTGGCTTGGATCTGGTGTTGCTGTGGCGTAGGCCGGCAGCTTCAGTTCCAATTTGACCCCTAGCCTGGGAACTTCCTTATGCTGCTGGGCCTAAAAAAAGAATGTAAAAGAAAAGAAAAGTAGGGCAGCTTATGAATTTCAAAAGTGGTAGATCTGAGATTAGAGTAATGGCAGTACCTTTGGACAGGGCATTTGAGGGGTTCCTATAGTTTTGCCAGTTGGGTTTTGCCTGTAATAGCTTTTGTTACAAGCCTGAATCTCATTCCTATCAAATAGGTTTTGGGAAAGCCCTCAGGTTTTCCAACTGAAGTTATTGACCAGCTGCTGAGCTCTTTGTTTTTTTTTTTTTATTTTTTTAAAGTTTTATTGAAGTATAGTTGATTTACAAGGTTGTGATAGTTTCTGCTGTACAACAAATTGATTCAGTCATACGTATACACATATCCATTCTCTTTCAGATTCTTTCCCCGCATAGATTATCACAGAATATTGGGTAGAGTTCTCTATGCTATACAGCATGTCCCATTGACCACTCGTTCCGTTTACCTCAGTGTTCACATGCCAATCCAAAACCCCAGTCCAGCCCTCCCCTCTGCAACCTGTCCCCTTTAGTAACCAGAAGTTTTGCAAAGTCTGACTCTGTTTTCTGTTCTGCAACTAAGTTTGAATGTATCCCTTTTTTAAGATTCCATGTATAAGTGATATAATTTGATTCTTTTCTTTCACTGTGTGACTAACTTCACTTAGTATGATAGTTTCTAGGTCCATCCATGTTGCTACAAATGGCATTATTCCATTATTTTTGTGGCTGAGTAGTATTCCATTGTATAGAGGGAAACAGGTCAAATACTCTCTGACATAAACCGTAGCAATATCTTCTCAGATCCACCTCCTAGAGTAATGACAATAAAAACAAAAATAAATAAATGGGGCTTAATTACATTTAAAGGTTTTTGATAGCAAAGGAAAATGTAAACAAAATGAAAAGACAGCTCACAGAATGGGAGAATATATTTGCAAATGAAGCAACTGAGAAGGGTTTAATCCCCAAAATATACAAATACCTCCTGCAGTTCAATATTGAAAAACAAACAGCCCTGTCCAAAAATGGGCAGAAGATCTAAATAGACATTTCTGCAAAGAAGACCTACAGATGGCCAAAAAACACATTAAAAGATGCTCAACATCACTAATTATTAGAGAAATTGCAAATCAAAATTACTATGAGTTACCACTTCGCACCAACCCGAATGGCCATCATCAAAAAGTCTCTAAACAATAAGTGCTGGTGAGAATTCATGGAAAAGGGAACCGCCTTAACACTGTTGGTGGTTATGTAGATTTGTACAGCCACTGTGGAAAGCAGTATAGAGGTTCCTAAAAAACTAAAAATCTGGCTGCCGTACAATCCAGCAGTCCTATTCCTGGGCATCTATCTGGAGAAAATCCTAATTGGAAAAGATATATGCACCTCAGTGTTCATTACAGCACTGTTTACAGTAGCCAAGACATGGAAGTAACCTAAATATCCATCAGCCTAGGAATGGATAAGGAAGATGAGCAAGTGATGGCTTGATCAACAGATCGGGAGTTTGGTTTCCTATTGCAGTCCTAGGTATTTTTCAGCATCATCCCAAGTAGCTGTTTTCATTCAGTGTTGGGCTTGGCCTTCATCAAAGAGCGTGCAAACTGTTATAAATATGAGAAAGCTGGTTGGTAAGTCTGGAAGACTATATTAAATTCCTCAGCAAATCTATGAGGGACTTCAGTAGTTCTATGAACATCTTTGATTATGGTTCATAGTTTGACCTTAGTTCAGGGAATATAAGAAATTAGGGTCAAAGAAGAGGAGGGTACAAAGATGTGTAATGGGGAAGAAGAAGTTAGGGCAGAGGACAGAGGCCATGAAGAAGCCTCCAAAGCTTTTGTACTGTCTTTTAACTGCTCATCTGCTTTGGTCAATTCAGAAGTGGTATTTTGGAAAGAAGCAATTTTAGAATCCTGAATACATTTGGAAGCCTTCAGATACCAATTGAATTGGCATCCCATTCAGTGTTTCTTTTCTTTTCTTTCTTTCTTTTTTTTTTTTTTTGGTGTGTGTGTGTGTGTGTGTGTGTGTGTGCGCGCATTGGTCCTCTAAATTGGTTCTAAGAAAAGCAAGTTTAGGGAGATTGAAACTTTCCCTTAAAGGTTATTGGAGTTCTAAATTATTTTTGGCTAAATTGGTTCATCTAGTTAAAAATGGGCATGAAGAAGGACCATTGTTTTTAAACATGAAAACAAGCCAGAACCCAAAAAGGAGGAATCTCTTGAGATAATTTTGCAGATTGGGATCCCATTGCTCTCAACCAAAGGTTCAGAAACAGAAAAGTCCCAGGAAGGGATGTGCCATCAGGCAAGATCCAAGAAGAGTTTTACTGACCCAAAAAGAAGAAGAAAAAATGACTGTCAGAAGTGGAGAGCATGAAGAGCTCACTTGGGTACAGCACATGATGCTGGGGGTTGTTAGTGCCTCAAGGGTTTGTCTCTTTTCAGGTCCCATTTTAGTTGCCATATAATGTTGACCTTAAACAAACAACAACCAGGAAAATAAATTTATTTAGACTAGCAGAGAATTGCAGTTCAGAACATGCAAACTATGGGAACCATAAGCAACCAAAGGACAGAAGAGAGGGTTTGCTTATAGAGAGGAAAAAGGGTTGTTCGGAAGAGTCCAGCATGGTGACAGCTTATTGTTGGTTGGGCTGTTTCTGGGCAATGAGAAATTCTTACTTCCTGCTATTCAGGTCTAAATTCTAGGGCATGAGAGTTCTCCCTTCAGGGCTTCCTGACTCCATTTAAATGAGGTTTCCTTTGGTAGGTATTTTCAACAGTAGAAATGAAAACTGTGATTCTGTTAAGTTTTGTGATTTATGCAGAACCATGTGTAGAATTTGAAAAGTTGAGATTACCACCAGTTTTTCTACAGGTAATGTACAGTGATTTTTCCACAATATTTTGAAGTAGTATTAAATAAATATTAAAATGTCCTATCTATTTTACATGAACTAATTTAGGTAATTTTCTTAACGACTCTAGGAGGTCACTGGTACTTTCTAGTTATCTTACAGATCAAAAAACTTGAGCTCAGAGATGTGAGAGTCTTTCCCAAAATAAAGGTAGAGGCTAGACAGATTTAAACTCAGGTAGTCTGACTAAAGAGACGGTTTCCTAATATCTGCATGTGATGTAAACAAATTAAAAGCTAGATAATGATAACTGCAAATATGAAAATAACTCTGAAAATTCACATAACGTTTACTAGCTCTGTAAATTGTCATTTGATCAAAACTATGTAATATACCAAGATGTCAGTAACCTTTCAGAGACACTGTTAAAATTTTTTTAAGTAATGATTTTATATATAGTTTTTTCTTACTTATTGTGAACAAAGACTATCTCTACCCTGAATGTTTTATTTGGAGAAAAGTGTTTGCTGATGGCACCATGACACTAGTCTTATTTCCTCATTTAGAAACAAAATAGGAGAATGACCAAAATACAATTATTTTTTAATGGCTGTACCTATGGCACATGGAAGGTACTAGGCCAGGGGTCGAGTTGAAGCAGCAAGGGGGCCTGTGCCACAGCCATGGCAACACTGGATCCAAGCCACATCTTTGACCTGTGCTACAGCTTGTGGCAACACCAGATCCTTAACCCACTGAGTGAGGCCAGGGATCGAATGTTTATCCTCACAGAGACAAGGTCAGGTCCTTAACCCATTGAGCTACAGTAGGAACTCCACATCTGAAATTTTGAAATCACAAATTTCAAAGATTTCAAACTTGTGTTGAAATCTTTAAAACTTGTTGGCAAACCATTCATTTTTAATAGCACATTTAAATTTGATTAAAATACATTTATTATTAACTGGAGAAAAAGCAAAAGTTAAACACATTCCTAGCTATTATGTATTCCTCAGGAATATGCATTATGATGCACTTTGTTCAAGGTGGCATTATGGTCTTTCTGGACTCTTTTGCATTGACTAACACATGGTAGAAAATATTTGTCAATCAGGCAAATGAATGACTAAAATCTTACGCGCTATTCATCCCATGTGTTTGTACACATACTTTTCCCATTCAGTCCTCTTTCTTTGTAAGAAATATCAGTGTCCTATTTTGAGGTGTTAGTAACTTGTATGTAATATGTTCAGGAGTCAGTGTTCCCTGATAAACAGCCTGGCATCATGCCTGGGCCTTCTGTTCTCAGTGGTCTCCACACAACCTCACATACTGTGTCACAACATTCAGAAGCTCACTATATGTTTGCTTAATAAATTAATGAAGGTCCTGCTTTCCAGGACAGGTAGGAATTGTGGAATTAATGATGTGATTGGAGGTTGCATCAGACAGTAAGGCAGTATTTGAGACCTAAGACGTTCCTGTTTTTAACAGCATTATTTTTCTAACTTTTATCTGTTCTTATACTTTCTCTGTTCTATTTTTCTGAACTATTAAAATCCTTTTGAAAATTGAAATATCTGTCTTGTCTCCTTTCTCCTGCTTAGCATTTGCCAGTTCTAAAGGCTTTAATTTTAATGTTCAGGTCCCTTTTCAAAATAAAATTGAAAATATCTCCCTTGGTTGAGTGTGTGTGTGTTTAAGAACAAAAGCTTAGCACAGGTTTCTGTACTAGTACTTTTTAAAAGCTAGATGGCTTAAAAAAAATAAAACTTCCACAATGGATACCAAACCACCATAAGGGGGAAAAAAAAAACTAGCAAAAAATTTAAGAAGCTGAGTGGTCTTGACAGCTGCATTGAACAATGCACTATTCTGAGGGGAAAGCCATGAATAATGAAGAACTCTTCGGAATGATTAGAAAGGTAAAGGCAAGTACCCTGGAAATTATTCCAAGTATTTTTTGTCTGTTTATTATCTATTCCCCCTTTTGCTCTGACAGTAATAACATCAATAATGAAATAATGACATTAAAGGACTAGGATGATTTGAGAGTTGGGGGCTTGTGTACCATGCCTGTGCAGATTAGGTCTCACAATTTCCAGCGACAGAAGATATCTTATGGGACAGAAGATATCTTATGTGGATGAATCAATATCATTTCATTGGCTTCATACTGTTGATACTCCCACCCCGAGTGATTGGAGCCAGTCATGGAGGATGGTCAGGAAGCTGTGAAATTATCTTCATAGACAGCTTTTCACGGAGAGAAAAGGGAGGGAATGAGCATTTTTGTTTTTTGATTTGTCCATTTACCAATTATATCTTATTTGATGCTCACTTGTTTCCTTTGAGACATAAGTTATTTTCATCTCATTTCTACCAATCAGGAAACAAAGCTCAGAAAGGTTTATTTGGCTAAGAACATTAAATAATGAAGAAAAATACCTTTAATTTATTAATCAGTTCATTTGCTTATCACTTATATTTACTGAGTATCCACTGTGTGCAAGTATCATTCTAGACCAGGGGTTGGCAAACTTTTTTCAATAGAAGGTCAGAGAGTAAATATATTTAGTTTGAGGGTCTCTGTTAACATTAACTCCATTCAGCCAAAGTAGCTACAGATAATGTGAACAGGCATTGCGTTGCAATAAAACTTTATTTACACATACAAGAAGTGGAAGGTATTTGGTAAACTCCTATACTAGAAACTGAGGATAGAGTAGTAATAAAATAAAGTGCCTCCTTTTATAAGCCTGTATTCTACCGTAAGGAGGCAGATGACAAATACGTAAGTTGTCTGTTAGGCAGTAATAAATACATTGAAGCAAAACAAGTCAGAGAAAGGGGACAGAAAATGACTCTTCTTTCATGACATCAATTATATACCATTCCTGTTGAGCTTTGCTTAGATGTACACTCTGGAGTCTTCTTTACAGATGTACTTAAATCAAACAATTTCTTAACTCAGATGTTCCTTAGCTATTCTGAATAACCCTAAATCTTCAGAGTGTCTGAATGGTTGGTCTAGCCAATGGACATATTCACCTCAATATATTTCAGTTACTTCTTTCTTAAAGCTCTTTCTTCCCTTACCTTCTAGCATATTTATATCTTTGTTCTTCTCTTCCTTTGATGGTCTTTACCAAAGTCTTTTTAGACTTTTTTCTCTGCTCAGTTCCATAAAGCTAACCTTCAGCACTGTTCTGAGTCTGTGTATTCTCCTTCAGGGGTCTTTTTGACTACCATGGCTTTAGCTATCTCCTTTATAGACCTGGGCCATTCCCCAAAATTCTTTTTCTGGCATACATTTATCTCCTGAATTTTGAGCTCATATTTTCAGCTCCTATGGAAAATCTCCTCTTACATACACAAGAGTTGCCTCAAGTTCAACAGTCCAAAATCAAATATACTTGAACATTGTTTCTCTATTTTCTCTCTCAATGAACAATCACCAGTCACTCAGTCTTGAGAGCTATCTGCCAATTCATCAGTATAGTTGGACCTGAGTTAATTATGTGAGCCTATCAGTGAGAAAAAGTCACATGGTCAATATTATTTGGAGGAGAAGCATGGACGAGGCGGTTGCCAAAAGCAGATTCTCATCCCAGTTCTCTCTTGTACTAAGTGAATTACAATTATATAACTTCTCAGAACCTTTTTTCTCTTATCACTATAACTAGGATAATCCTGCCTTCCTCAAAATTACAATATGAATGTGAAATGACACATGGATCTATAATTCTATTAGCACTGTGTAGTTCACAAGTAAGTGTTTTATCCCTTATATGTTTTCTGCTTTCTCTTTTATAATTTTTTTTAAAAGTCATCTTACTTGGGCTTGTAATAAGGAAGAAAAATATAGGCATATGAAGATGAATATAGATAGGTCCTTGATTTAGCAACTCCATGTGTGTATGTGTGGGGGGAGCATATAAATAAATAATCAAATACAGTGAGACACAAAATTATATGTTAGTTCAGTTTCCTCCCCATTCATGGTCTCCTGAGCCTTGTAATTAATTCAGGGTGGTAAAAAACAGATATTCAAAAGGTGTTAACAATTTGAGGTCACTCTTTTGGTGGTTTTCTTTATACTATGACACAGTCACATTGAAATCTGCTAAATCAAACCTAATTAAATAAATCAGTGACACTGAATTTGTTGTTTTGAACTGACTTCTGAGTTTTGTGACCATAAGCAAGTTATCTAAGTTCTCTAATTCTTATGGAAATAATAGCATCCACTTCAGAGAGAAATTTTAAGAGATTAAATAACGATACAGGTTATTTGTTAGTAGAGTGGATAGCATACCATGAGCACTTAATAGAGAGTAGTTGTTATTACTGATGTTATAATTACATCAACAAAATTAATTTCTGTTATTCTCAGCCTGAGATGGCCTATTCTGTAATATGTATATATGTACATATGCATGATTTATTTATAAAATTAATTCATCCTTTCTTGGCTTCTCCCATAAGAGAAATCTGATGTCCTTCTCCCTCTCGATGAAGTGAATAATCCTAAGCTTCCTGCAGGAGCAGGGCAGGGACCTTGAGATGGGATTTTTAGTTAAAAATACTGAAAAGAAACTGCCTGTCTCTGGTTTGTGAGGATGGAAACACTTCATTTGATTGTTATTAACATGTTGTGACTTAGTCTTTCTTTTTGCCTGTTGTCATGGATAAAATAACAATGAAAATGACACCATGGGAGAAGAACGCACTTATCTCTCTGGTTCCGAAATGACAAGGAAGGGCAATTTTCCTTCCTTCTAATCTCTATAGTTCGCGTTGTTTATTTACTATTTTAATTGGCAGTGAATCCTGGGGACAAAGCATATATCAGGCAATCAGGCGTTACTTTGTATAGCACTCAAAATGCATAGGACCTTGTGCCAAATGGCTAGCTGGTTTCATTAATAACAGTAAAACTACTCCTGCAACCCCTTATATCTAAATATTTCCCCCAGATGTTTTGCAATCATTGTGTTAACAGACCTCTACTGGAGCAGTGTGGGCAAACAAACTGGCCATAAGGATGGTGGAGAGGCACTTTCGGGAAATGCCTAAAATGTCTTCATTTTCAGTTTCACCGACCAATGGGATCTCCCAAAGGAAAACATGAAACTCTCCAGCTGTCGCTGCTGCATTAAAATCCATCATTATGTCCTGGACAGCAGGAAGAGCTGGAAGGCATGGACAAATCTGGAAGATTTTAAAAAAGAGAAACAAAAATGAGCAGCCCAGAGAAAGAAGGGATTAGTTAAACCACAAGCAAACCGCACATCCACCTCCCTGGGGTTCAGTAACTTGAGAAAATGCCTCCACACTTCATTCTTTGAAGTAAATGTAAGGTCTGTCACTGTGTCTGGCCATGAGGAGCAAGAACCTGGAAGAGAGATACATCTTGCAGAAACAGCTCTCATCACCTAGATTCATGCTTCTCAAACTAGAACAGGCCTCCTCCTGGGAAACAAGACAGAGAGCTAGAGGTATATTATGTGCAACAGAAAAAAAAGGAGGGTATATTTAAAAAATATACCATTCATTAAGCATATATTGTAACATTATACACAATAATAATTCGTACATTAAACCAATAAGGTAGTTTATTTTTTATTGTTGTTTCATGCTTTTATACCAATGAGGAAAGTGAAGCTCAAAGCAGTTTAAATAAGTTGTCCAAGGACACACAACTAGTAAATGGAAAACTGGGATTCAAACCCAGCCTGATTAATTATAAAGCCCGATTCCTTATCTCTTCTGCCTAATCAATTTTAATAAGTAATTTAAAGCATAATTTACTAAAATAAATTGGCTATAGATTTTTTAAATTTTAGTACATTTATCAGGGAGTGTCCGTTTTTGCGTATCAATGTTTTCATGGGTATCTAAAACTGATTTTCAAAAGTGAGGCTGCAAGTATAGAGTTCTAAAATTTTTCAACTTGTAAATAGCCAAGATTTGGTGCTAAACTAATACCATTGAAAAATTCAAAAACAAAACAAGCTGATCTTTTTTTGTCTCTTTTTTTGGGGACCGCACCTGTGGCATGTGGAGGTTCCCAGGCTAGCGGTCAAATCAGAGCTGTAGCCACCAGCGTACGCCACATGCTCAGCAATGCCAGATCTGTGATCTAAACCACAGCTCGCTGCAATGCTGGATCTTTAACCCACTGAGTGAGGCCAGGGATCGAACCTGCATCTTCATGGATACTAGTTGGTTCATTAACCTCTGAGACACAGTGGGAACTCCAACAAGTTGTTTATTTTAGAGTAATTTATACATAATTGTTTTGGTTTTACCTTTCAAATTTCAATTCAGTGTACAACCAGAAAGTTTTTGTTTTGTATTAGTATACTTTTGTTGCTTTACTTTTTTTAATTTTATTTTTATTTTTATTAGAGTTGTATAGTGTTTCATCAATTTCTGCTGTACAGCAAAGTGACACAATCATGCATATATATATAGATATATATATATATCTATATATATAGATATATAGATATATATATATGTTGTTGTTTTTTCCGATACTACCTTCCATCATGTTTTGACCCAAGAGATTTGATATAGTTCCCTGTGCTGTGCAGTAGGACCTCATTGCTTATCTATTCTAAATGCAATAGTTTGCATCTACCAGCCCCAAACTCCCAGTCCATCCTGCTTCCTCCCCGCTCCTCCTTAGCAAACATAGTCTGTTCTCTATGTCTGTGTGTGAGTCTGTTTCCATTTTGTAGGTAGTTTCATTTTTGCTGTATTTTAGATTCCGTATTTAAGTGATACCGTATGCTATTTGTCTTTCTCTTTGACATTTCACTTAGTATAAGAATCTCTAATTGCATCTGTGTTGCTGCAATTGACATCATTTTATTCTTTTTATGGCTGAGTAGTATTCCACTGTGTATATGTACCATTATCTCCTTAATCCCTTAACCTCTCTATGGACATGTAGGATGTTTCCCTGTCTTGTCTATTGTGAATAGTGCTATTGAGAACATACCAGTGCTTGCACTTTTTGAACTGAAGTTTTGTCTGGCTATATGCCCAAGAATGGGCTTGCTATATATTTCGTTTTCTGAAAACTGTTCTCCAAATTGGTTGTTCCAATTTATCACTCCTAGTATAGGAGGGTTCCCTTTTCTGCACACCCTCTCCAGCATTTGTTATTTGTAGACTTGTTAATGATGGCCATTCTGACTGCTGTGAGGTAGTACCTCTTTACTGTTTTTTTTTTTTTTGGTTTTGTTTTGGTTTTTTTTTTTGTCTTTTTGTACTTTCTATGGCTGCACCTGCGGCACATGGAGGTTCCCAGGCTAGGTGTCTAATCAGAGCTATAGCCGCCAGTCTACACCACAGCCACAGCAACGTGGGATCCAAGCCCCGTCTGCAACCTACACCACAGCTCATGGCAATGCCAGATCCTTAACCCGCTGAGCGAGGCCAGGGATCAAACCCACAACCTCATGGTTCCTAGTAGGATTCGTTTCCACTGAGCCATGACAGGAACTCCCCTCTTTGTAGTTTTGATTTGCTTTTCTCTAATAATTAGTGATATTGTAATTGAATAATTGTCGTATTTTCTATTGCTGCTGCTGTTGTTTAATAGAGCTTTAGGGAACTCTCTGTTTCTTGATGGGTTGCTTTGGCCTGTGCCATCAGACCCAGGGTTGTGTGTTCATCATCCCTACCAGCAGAAATATTTCTAAGAAACTTTTAGGAGGAAACACTATGCTGAAAAAAAGTTAAAGCACAGAGTTTAGGCTGTAGAAAATAAATGAATGAATAACGCGAGTGGTCTGTAATATCTTGTGAGTACTGATAGCATTTGGCTAGGATAGAATAACATTGCCTTGCCAGTAGACCTTCCTGAAAAATATCCCTAAAAGAAACTCGACAAACATGGAAAAACAGCTAAATGGAAGAAAAAAGTCTCACATGATAACATGTTAGGCTAGTTCCCAATGCCTTCCTATAAACTGTGCTGTAGCTGAGTAGAAACATGGGACTGAGGATCTAAAATCTAAGAGGAACCTTTTATCTCCTCTTAAAGAAAAGATAACTGGGACTGATCATCTTTGACCTATTTGGCTTAGGAACCCAATGCCATGACCAGCACCCTTTACCATGTATATTGAGGGAAGAGAGGCCTTGGATCAGCTAATCTACTTGGGTACATAATGAGTACAGGAAATAGAAAGCTGAAATCAGCCACAGATTGATGTCTGACCTTCTACATTGACCGTACGACTCCAAGTCACACTGCAAATTAAGGTAAAACTTTACACCCCCTCATTCTAAATCTCCCTCTTAAACTACATCTTGCAATAGTCTCTAGACTGGTTCATCTGAACAGCCCCAATATTACAGAACTATCCAGGGCCTCCTTTAATAAATTATCAAAGAAAAAACTAATGTAGATATAAAATTCACCTTATCCTTCACCCCTGAGGTAGTTTAAGCTTCAAATTTTCTCCTTGATTATTTCCCTTATTTTATCTAGAAACACTCTCATTTCTAGCCAGCCTGGGATATGATTTCAGCAGCTGTATCATGGATTATTTTCCCTGGAACAGGCAAACCTCTGCACACTCTGATGTTGAATAACTAAACCTCCTAGTTTCTCACACGTTCATTTTTCCAAAGTTCAGCAATTCAGCAATCACATAAATGTACAGCAACATCACTCCCACACCCGCCAAATTTTGTAAGATACATAGTTACAACAGCAACGAACATGCTTCTTTCTTGTTTTTATTTAAATGCTTAGTCGTATAGCAAAATTAAAATAAAGTAGAAGAAAAAATAGTTATTTTCAGTTTTGCTTTATCCATATGTCATTAAATCCATGTATATTTTTAAGGCCACAGTGTTTCATGATCTTCAGAACAATCATGGTAATGACAGGCTGCTCTCAGAAGCCCTTCTGAGCCCCCGTAATATTTCTACAAGTCTTTATCTACAGAAGTCCCATAAAAATGTATTATTTGCCTATTTTCCTCCCCCAAAGCATTTCAGCTTATTAGTTTATGTTCTTAATTAATTCTCTCAAACCTTAGTTAACCTCATACTTCAATGGTAGCACAAAAATTCCATCATTTCTGCTAAACTTTGACCCTACTTGTTCTGGACAGTTCCTATCTCCCTAAGTTCCAGTTGGGAAGCCTGATGGAAGGGAGATAGAGTGAGAGAAATCCTTAAAGCAGAACATGCAAGAACACAAAAATACAAAGAGAATCAATCTGTGGGACCTCCGCTTGTCCAGCAGAAACAACCCATGGGCCATAATTCTCATGTACTAGTGGTGTGCCGCTTTATATAGCCTGAAGGCCTAGCCTCCATCACTGGATTAGAAACAGGACAGAGATGGGAATGACAAGCTGCGATGATAAAGCTCTGCCAAGAATTAGTGTTTGACAAGTCTGTAACCAATGGTTCTCTATGAGGTGCATATTTTCTTCCTGGACATCTAATTTACCTCCACAACAAGGACAGCTGCCATTGGTCCAGAGTCTATAAAAATAACCCGCTCTTATCTTCCCTGTTCCTCTGACTGCCAATTCCATTGAGTTTTGCTAAATATGACAACCTAGTTTCTCAGTGTCTTAGTTTGTTCCGAATGCCTCTGGGAACTGTACCTATATTTTTGTTATGTGAGCTTCTGTCTTCTCCACCTTCCCACACATCATAAGCACTGCCATGGAAGGAAAGAACTTTGGTTAAAATATCCCTACAATTGCTCCCAAACATTGAAAGAGATGGATAGTAAGAAAGGTTGTGTTTGGCTTTCATGTTTAAGGCTGAATTGGCATGGGATATGATCCCATATCAGGCCAAAGGCTTAAGACCAGAAAAGTTATTTAATAGTTGAGAGAGGGAGAGAGAGAGATAGAGAGACAGAGATAGAGATAGAGAGAGAGAGAGAGAGAGAGTCTGCCTGACCTAAGAGCAGGCTCTTAATCAATTTACACATCCCTCTGTTTGTTTAGGGTTGGGGAAGGGAGAGAATCAGAAAAGAAATATTACAGTGTATTCTATGGCCAGGATTTGCTAGGGTCTGTCTGTTAACCCTAGGAATACAGGGAGAGTGGTAAGACTTTGAATGGGTACTTGATTACACCCAATAGTGAAGTGCATCCAATTAATACCCTGTACTTTGGAATTTTCTTTCCTTAGAGGATGAGAGGAGTGTGAGTGAATAGCTAGGCTGAAGCTTTACCTCCATCAACAGGTAAACCAATGGGAGAGAAAGCATGTGAGAACTCTACTGAGTTTTATTTCATGGACCTGGTGACTAATGCCAGAGGGAGAAGCAGTAGCTCTTAGTAGTGGAAGGAATGAACCACCCAATGGCTTACTGGTCCCCTGATACAATATCAAACTAACTAAAGCTATGGCCATTTGAATGAACTCACCATTTAGTGAGAGTGACACACATATTCAAGCTGGACCGAAGAAACCAATGGCTTATTTAAATAACATTAGATAATAATAAACTGGTAGTTTATTGACTGAATGCCTTCCACATGCCAGATAATGTGGGCTACTCTTGGCATATATTATCTAATTAAGTAAGTTGAGGGTCACGATAATTCTAGGCATTATGTCTGTTTTAAAGAGAAGCATGTTAAGGATTAGAGATGTCAAGAAATTTGCCCAAGAACACCAAATTTGGACATAAAAACCTGCATACCCATACTTACCCATACCTGACTGACCAGGAAGTCTGTTTGGGGATCTGTCTATATAGGTTTTCTGACTTTTAAGATCAATTGGAAATTAGGATTTTTAATCTCTTGATCTTTAAATATTGGCTCCATTTTCTCCCATGCACTGAATGTACCAAAACAAACATTTTGTGGGAAGCATTCAGCCTGCAAGGTGGCTGTTTGCAACTTTTGCAGAATCTAATAGCTTACAGTTTACACTAAGAGCATAAGCATAGAAGTTCAGCAACCAGGTTAAGAATATACAGATAGAGTGTAGTTTCATGTTTTATGTAATCCCATATGGCATTCTCTAGTAGTTCATTATAAATATTCATCATATGCATTTTATGTGACTGTCACTGTGCTAGATACTGAAAATTCTAAGCGTGGCAGTCATTATTCCTGCCTGATTCTAAGCCCAACTTAGAAGTAGCATATATCTGTCACAAAAACCTATGCGCATTCTTCCACAGTAGGAAATGATCTTTCAAAAAATTAAATATAAAACAGATGTGAAAATTGTAGATCTGTGCTGTGGTGTAGGCCAGCAGCTACAGCTCCGATTCTACCTCTAGCCTGGGAACTTCCATATGCCACAGTTATGGCCCTAAAAATCAAATCGAATCAAATCAAATAATTAAATGAAATTATCTAATAGTATTATTATCTCTAGGTCCATCCATTTTTCTGAAAATGACATTATTTCATGTTTATGGCTGAATTACATACATAATGATATATATCACATCTTCCTTATCCATTCCCGTGTTGATAGATATTTAGGTTGCTTCCATGTCTTGGTTATTGTAAATAGTGCTGCAATGAACATTGGAGTGCATGTAATCCTTTCAAATTTTGGCTTTCTCCATATAGAGGCCCAGGAGTGGGATTGTTAGATCATATGGTAGCTCTATGTCTAGCTTTTTGAAAAGCTTCCATACTGTTTTCCTAAATTCAATTTATATACATTATAAAATTAAAATGTAAATGATAACGTAAATGAGAGCTAAGGATCAAATATGACACGATGTATAAGTGTTGGAAATGGGGAAGATAGAATCACAATGATAGGGAAGACAAAGAAGAATAAAAGTTAAGAATAAAAAATAAGTGGCTATTTTTTCATATCTTCAGTTAAAGTTGGCAGTGGCACAGAGAAAAAGATAATGGAGACAGCTATGGATAACTGAGTACAGAAAATAAAGAAGGATGCAAAGGATGCAGGTGAAGAGTTCCACTTGTGGGCTATTCCTATGTATACAGATGAATATAAAGGCAGAATTTAGATTTTCTTGGAAGGACCAAAAAGAGAGAAAGTGAAGACAGGAAAATGAAAAAGAGGTTCCTGAATAGATTCAAAGATGTGAGAACTCATTTTTAAAAAAGGTTGAAGGATCGGTTGAAAGATTGATGAATCAAATCACTTCAGAATTAGTAGTCAGAATTATTCAATTCTCAATAGAGGAGAGAAGCTACATGGAAGTCAGAAAAGCAGCCCCTTCCCTCACTCTTTCCTTCTATCTGTAAATGTTTATTTTGCGCTTAAGACCATCTTTCTCCAATACCAGATTACGTAATTCTTTCTACCTGGAAACTGATTTCTCTGTCCTACCATAATCATTGTTGAAGATAAACTCAAAATCCATTCCCCTCATGTCAGCTTCTTTAGAACTCATTCTTCTTCCTTTACTCTCACTGTGCTGGTTCTTAGCCTTAATCAGAATTACCATCAGCCTTGTATTATAAATATTTTCTTCGTGTATGCATCAAGTACTACTGAGCCCTCACCATGAGTCTGAAATTTTGTTGAGTTCTAGGAGTGTGAAATACCCTCAAGGATTTTATGTTCCAGTAGTGACACACTGAGATATTGGCAAATAAATATAATAAATGATTGAATATATGATGGCCATCTCTTGAGTACAGTGGCTTATAAAAGAGAGAAAGACAAAATGTATTTGAATATTATGAAGAAGAGGCATCAGAATAAAGGTGATGCTCCCTATGTTGTTCAGAAAAAGAGATAGATTTAATGGAGTGAGTAAAGTTCAAAACCATAGCAGAAGAGCCATGGCGAGCAGAGCTTAGCAGGTCTGCTGAGTGCATGTGCCTGTCTTCTTTAACATTTTGAAAATCAGTTGAGAGCTAAAATAACACATATACACACACATCTATCTATCCTAGCAATTCTTTCAATTAACTCCCCTGCGTTACCTGAACCCTTAGTTCACTGTCACATAGTAGTCACCGGATCTCTATTTGTTAGAAGAATGTACG
Source organism: Catagonus wagneri (assembly GCA_004024745.2). Taxonomy (NCBI): domain Eukaryota; kingdom Metazoa; phylum Chordata; class Mammalia; order Artiodactyla; family Tayassuidae; genus Catagonus; species Catagonus wagneri. The sequence continues at coordinate 1,521,922 of PVHT020000037.1, forward strand.
AATGACAGTACAGCTTTGCCAGCTGCTGCCCATTGCAAAAATAAGAAACAGGCTTTCTTCTAAATTGCCCACTTCTTTCCTTGCTGAATGTTTGTTAAGCTGCAATAATAGTTAGGAACTCCTGCCAGCACCAAAACATCATATAAATCAATGCTCAAAAGCAATATTATTGTACACCATCTTGCTTTTTGGCTTTTATTTCAGGCTCCTGAAGTCTAGTTACAAATAGATCATTTATATTTGCACATTTATTTTTTATAGTTTTCATAATGAAAACTAGATCCCTACCATCGCTATATGTGTACTCAATTTTTATAAGCAAGACAATGGAGCAGATGAGTTGCTCCAAGTTGTAATGCAAATTGCTTAGTGCACTAAAAATGCATTGCTTTCTCACATGGAAATATTTTATTTGCATTTTAAGACTCTAGTAAAACTCTAGTAAACTCTATTAACCATCATTCTCTTATTTTAGTAATTTTCTCATTTTGGAGTTTAGGGGGGACAAAGTAGAAACACTTATTTCTTTAGTATTTTTAATATTTATAGTAAGTTTTATGGGAAACCATCTAATAAACAATATTGTTGTGAGAGAAACAGAAAATGGAGGTGGTGGAACAGGGATAATCCAGAATCCCACTCCTCTAATAAACCAACTGTTTTCATTTACAATGGTTATTTTTAGACTTCAAATGCACTCACTGGTAAAGAGCAACTGTGGAATTAATTTTATGTGAGCACAACAACCAGCTTAATCTTTTCTATAGTAAAACTATCTTCTTAGGGATGAGAGAGTCAAGCTTAGATGGTTCCCAAGGTTCATTTGCTGTGAATTTCCTCCCTTCCAGCTCTCAGGCTGCTCCCAGAAGCCTGGTCTATAGGACATATTGTGAGTGATTGCATTAGCCAACAACCTTGTGTACCTCAGCAGTGCATTACGTTTTGAGGGCATCCAAGTAGAAAGAAGGCTTATTAGAGATGAAGAGAGAAGGACGACTAAAAGAGGAGTCCTAGTTAAGAGAGGAGGCATTGTAGGCTCATAATCTGATTGTTTCTAGAGTCCACCATCCACATGTTGTGAGGTTTGGGCAAGTTCCTTAACTTTGGTGATACTTGCTTCTTCTAATCTGTGAAATACATACAATGATAGCACTAATTATGCAGGGTTGAGGAGTTGTAGATAATTTAACATGTGTAAAGTGCTAGGTACATAATATACAATACATAGTTCAATGTTTCTCTAAATCTAAACCACACATTCACCCTCTCCCACCTGTGGCCAGTTGTGCAGACTTATGTGTGAAGATGGCTATCAGCCATGTACGGAATGTTACACAGACATTCAAAATAGGATATCTGGGGGAACTGGCCATTTAATAGGTCCTCAGGTAAGAACAGATTTCTTCAGCTTTGCAACCTGATTCCACATAGCCATCAAAAATTCAGTTTGCTCTGGTCTCTGATTCTATTCTGAATAGATTCAATAGATTGAATCTATTTCTATATACAAATTATATGAAATTTTCAAATTACTATGACATTCTTTCTTCATCGTATCAAGCAAGTAAACATGGCTTAGCAGAATAACTGCGAGTGCTTGTGTTCGAGTCCCAGCCTTCCATCTCACTAACTCTGTGACTAAAACATTTCTTCTTTCTGAACTTTCAATAAATTAATATGTTATCATAGATCATCTCTTGGGTTCCAGAAGCTCAAAAGCAGCAGAATACACATTTTTTCTCAAATGCACATGGAATATTCTCTAGGATAGATCACATTTTGGGCCAAAAATTGTTTCAGTAAATTTAAGAAAATTGAAATCAATCAAGCATCTTCTGTGACCACAGCAATCAAGCATCTTCTGTGACCACAGCACTCTAAGACTAGAACTCAACAAGAAAATAACTGCAAAAACCACAAACATGTGGAAACTAAACAACATGCTACTAAACAAATAATGGGTCAGTGAGGAAATCAAATAATAAGTTAAAAAATACCTGGAGAAACACGCAACAATGAAGACACAACAGTACAAAAGCTATGGTCAAGACCAGGCTTACGGCATGTGTAATTTCCTAGGCTACGGTCGAATTGGAGTTGCAGCTGACAGCTTATGCCATAGACACAGGCGTACCAGATTCTTATCTCACTGAGCAAGAACAGGGATTGAACCTGCACCCTCATGGATACTAGTCGGGTTTGTAACCCACTGAGCCACAATGGTAACTCCCAGAGAGAATTTTAACCCTTGTAATTTTATCAGACAAAAAAAATACAGGACCAAATATAAGCATGGCATTTCTTTTTTCTGATTCTAAAAGCCTTAAAAACTAGGAAAGCAAGTGGGCTTATCCTTCATGGTCTCCACAGGCCAAGAGGCCCAAGAAAAATTTCTCCAAGTGCTTCAATAGTTAATCAGGTGGGGAGCCAAGAAAAAATGTCCTAAAAGAAGACTGAGCTTATTTAGTCAAAGCACCTAATTAAAAAAAGAAAAAAGGCAACTGCTGTTTTTTGTGGTTTTTTTTTGGCAGTATGCAAAAGTTCCAGAGCTGGCAGTAGAACCCACGCCTTAGCAGCAATCCTCACCACAGCAGTGACAAGGCCAGATCCTTAAGACATGAGCCACCAGGGAACTCCAAAAAAGGAAACTGCTTTAATTTCAATTTACATATTGAAAACCATACTCCATGTTAAAAATTAAAAAAAAAAAAAGCAGCAAAAACAATTCTAAGAGGGACATTTATAGCAATACCAGCCTACCTTAGGAGACAGGAAAAAAATCTCAAATAACCTAACATCACATCTAAAACAACTATAGAAAGAATATCAAACAAAACCCAAAGTTAGTCAAATGAAAGCAATCATAAAGTAAGAGCAGAAATAACTGAAACAAATGAAAACAGTAGAAAAAAATCAATGAAACAAACTTTTGTTTGTTTGCTTTTTAGGGCCGCACCCATGGCAAATGTAAGTTCCCAGTCCAGGGATCAAATCTGAGCTGCAGCTGCCAGTCTATTCCACAGCAACTCAGGATCCAAGCCACATCTGCAGCCTATGCCACAGCTTGTGGCAATGCCATATTCCTAACCCAGTGAGCAAGGCCAGTGATAGAACCTGCATCCTCTTGGTTACCAGGTTCTTTTCCTGGTTATCAGGTTCTTTTTCCCCTGCACCACAATGAGAACTTCTGAAAAGCTAGTATGTTGAAAAGATCAACAAAATTGATAAACTGTTAGCCCATCTTATCCAGAAAAAAGAGGACTCAAATCAATAAAATTAGAAATGAAAAAGAAGTTACAGCATACATAACAGAAATACAAAATGTCATAAGAGACTACTATAAACAAATATATGCCAGCAAAATGGACAACCTAGAAGAAATGGACAAATTTTTAGAAGGGTGCAATCAACCATGACTAAACCAGGAAGAAAGATAAAAGATGACTGGACCAATCACAAGTAATGAAATTGAAATTGTGATTAAAAAACTTCCAGCAAACTAAAGTCCAGGACCAGATGGCTTCACAGGTAAATTATATCAAGCATTTAGAGAAGAGTTAACCCTATTCCTTCTGAAACTCTTCCAAAAAGTTGCAGAGGAAGAAACACTCCCAAACTCATTCTGTGAGGCCACCATCAGCCTGATATCAAAACCAGAAAAAGACAGCACAAAATAAAGAAAATTACAGGCCACAGATGAACACACATGCAAAAAATCCTCAACAAAATACTAGTAAACCGAATCCAGTAATAAATTAAAGGTATCATACACCGTGATGAAGTGGGATTTATCCCAGGGGTGCAAGATTTTGTCAATATCCACAAGTCAAACAATATGATGTACCACATTAACAGACTGAAGAATAAAAACCATATGATCGTCTCAAGAGATTCAGAAAAAGCTTTTGACAAAATTAAAACCCATTTCTGATAAAAACACTCCAGAAAGTGGGAATAGAGGGAACCTGCCTCAATGTGATAAAAGCCCAAATTACAAACCCACAGCTATCATAACTCTCAATGGTGAAAAGTTGAAAGAATTTCCACTAAGATCAGGAACAAGACAAGTATGTCCACTCTCACCACTTTTATTCAATATATTTTTGGAAGTCCTAGCAATGGCAATCAGAGAAGAAAAAGAAATAAAAGGAATCCATATTGTAAAGAAAGAAGTTAAACTATCACTGTTTGTAAATGACATGATAGTAACATAGAAAATCCTAAAGATGCTACCAGAAAACTGTGAGAGCTCATCAACGAGTATGCTGAATTTGCAGGACACAAATTTCATGCACAAGTCTATTGCATTTCTATCTACTAACAATGAAAGAACAGAAAGAGAAATTAGGGGAAAAATTTCATTTACCACGTCATCAAAAATCATAAAATACCTAGGAATAAATTTATCTAAAGAGGCAAAAGATCTGTAATCTGAAAACTATAGGTAATGAAAGAAATCAAAAATGACACAAACAGATGGAAAGATGTACTATGTTCTATGACTGGAATAATCAATATTGTCAAAATGAGTACAGTCCCCAGGGCAATCTACACATTTGATGCACTCCCTATCAAATTACTAATGAATATTTTGCAGAACAAATTTTTTTGTTTTGTATGGAAATGCAAAAGACCCCAAATAGCAAAAGCAATCCTGAAAAAGAAAAGCGGAGCTGGGGAATCATATTCCCTGACATGCAGAATATGACTGTAATGTAGTACAAAGCTAGTCATCAAAACAGTATGGTACTGAGATTGGATTAAGATGGCGGAGTAGAAGGACTGGAGCTCAACTTCTCTCCCAAATAATAGCAAAACTACAACCAAATGCTGAGCAACCTTCAACCAAATGGACTGTAAACTTCCAAAAAAGATACTCTGCTCCAGAAGACACAGCGGAGACCACATCAACAGGTAGGAGGGGCGATTACACGATAGAAGCAACCCCATACCTCCCGGGTGGGAAGCCCCACAGACTGGAAAGTAACTGCATCACAGAGACTCAGCTACAGGACTGAGAGTTCTGAGCCTCACGTCAAATCCCCATGCCTGGGGATCGGGCACAGGGAGAAAGAGCCCCCGGAGTATCTGGCATTGAAGGCCAGAGGGGCTTGTGTGCAGGAGCTCCACAGGACTGGGGGAATCAGAGACCCCACTCTTGAAAGGCACACACAGACTGGGTCCCAGGGCAAAGCAGTCTCCAGAGGAATCTGGGTGGAACCTGACTGCAATTCCTGGAGGATCTCCTGGGAAAACAGGGGTGACTGTGCCTTGTTGTGGGGGAAGGGCATTGGAGGTGAAACTCTCGGGGACATTCAGCAGCCTGCATTTCTCTGGAGGGGGCCATTTCTGGGAAAATCTGGTCCCTCCCATTAGTGCTGAGAAGCCCCAGGCCAAACAACAATTCAGGTGGGATCTCAGCCCCACCCATCAGTAAACAGGCTGCCTAAAGACCCCTCAGGCACACAGCCAGCCTCTAAACTCATCCACAGACAAAGCCCCATCCATCAGAGGGAGAGGAATCAACCCCACCTACCAGTGAGCAGGTATCACTCCCTCCCATCAGGAAGCCTACAGCAAGCCCCGCCCATACCAACTTTAGCCATAGGGGAGGCAAACACCTGAACTAAGAGAGGCTACAACTCTATTGTCAACACAAAGGTCACCACACCAAAAACCTACAAAAATGAAAAGACAGAAAACTCTAACTCAGATAAGGGAGAAAGAGAAAAGCCCAGAAAAACAGCTCAGTGATGAGGAGATTATCAGCCTCCCAGAAAGGAACTTTAGACTGTTGATGCTGAAGATGATGCAAGGCATTGGAAATAAACTGGAGGCAAAGACTGATAATTTACAGGAAACACTGAGCAAAGAAATACAAGCTGTAAAAATTAAACAAGAAGATATGCAAAATACAATAACTGAAATAAAAAATTCCTTAGAAGCAGCCAACAGTAGAATTACAGGAGGCAGAAGAACGAATCAGTGAGGTAGAGGACAGATTAGTGGAAATCACTAATGCAGAAGAGAAAAGAGCTAAAAGATTGAAAGGAAATGAGCTGAGTCTCAGAGAACTCTGGGATAACGTTAAACGCACCAACATCTGTATTATAGGGGTGCCAGAGGGAGAAGAGAGAGAGAAGGGGACAGAAAAACTATTTGAAGAGATAATAGCCAAAAACTTCCCTAATATGGGAAAGGAACCACTCAGTCAAATTCAGGAAGCGCAACGAGTACCATATAAAATAAACCCAAGGAGGAACACCCTGAGACACATATTAATCAAAATGACCAAAATTAAAGACAAAGAGAAAATATTGAAAGCAGCTAGGGAAAAGAAACAAATGACATACAAGGGAACCCCAATAAGGTTATCAGCAGATTTTTCATCAGAAACTCTGCAGGCCAGAAGGGAGTGGCATGATATACTTCATGTGATGAAAGGGAAAAACTTCCAACCAAGATTGCTTTACCCTGCAAGGCTCAAATTCAGATTTGAAGGAGAGATCAGAACCTTTACAGATAAGCAAAAGCTAAGAGATTTCTGCAACACTAAACCAGCTTTACAACAAATCCTAAAGGAACTTCTCTAGGCAGAAAAGCAAAGGCCACAGCCAGAATCAAAAACACCACAAATGAAAAGGCTCACCAGTAAAGGCATATATACAGTAAAGATACTAAATCATACATGCACAATTATGCTACCCAAAACAGTAATCAAGAGAAGAGAGCACAAATGCAGGTCACTGGAGAAGCATGTGCAATTAAGAAGCCAACAACTTAATACAATCTCAGTTATATATAGACTCCTATATCAAAACTTCAGGGTAACCGCAAACCAAAAATCTACAATTGATACACAAGCAAATAAGAAAAATCAACTCAAATACAACATTAAAGATAGCCATCTTGTGCGAGGAGACAACAACAGAATAAGGGAAGAAAAAAAAGAGCAACAAAAACCCGAAACAGTTAATACAATGGCAATAAGGACATATCTATCAATAATTACCTTAAATGTTAATGGACTGAATGCCCCAGCCAAAAGGCATAGCCTAGCCGAATGGATACGAAAGCAAGACCCATATATATGCTGCTTCAAGAGACCCACTTCACTTCTAGAGACACATACAAACTGAAAGTGAGAGGATGGAAGAAAATATTTCATGCAAACGGGCATCAGAAGAAAGCTGGAGTAGCAATACTCCTATCAGACAAAATAGACTTTAAGATGAAAAAGATTTTAAGAGACAAGGAAGGGCACTACATAATGATCAAAGGATCAATCCAAGTAGAAGATATAACCATTTTAAATATCTATGCACCCAATATAGGATCACCACAATATATAAGGCAACTGCTAACAACCTTAAAAGGAGAAATCAACAAGAACACCATCATAGTGGGGGACTTTAACACCCCACTTACAGCACTGGACAGGTCGTCCAGGCAGAAAATCAATAAGGAAACACAGGTCCTGAATGAAGCATTAGATCAGATGGACTTAATAGATATTTATAGGACATTCCACCCAAAAGCAACAGAATACACACTCTTCTCAAGTGCGCATGGAACATTCTCTAAGATTGATCACATCCTGGGTTACAAATCAAGCCTCAGTAACTTTAAGAAAATTGAAATCATTTCAAGCATCTTCTCTGACCACAATGCTATAAGACTGGAAATCAACAACAAGAAAAAAATGGCAAAAAATACAAACACGTGGAGACTAAACAACATGCTACTAAACAACCAGTGGATCACTGAAGAAATCAAAGAGGAAATTAAAAAATACATAGATGCAAATGACAACAAAGACACGACACCCCAAAACCTCTGGGATGCAGCAAAAGCAGTTCTAAGAGGAAAGTTTATAGCAATACAAGCCTACCTCAGGAAACAAGAAAAAGCTCAAATAAACAATCTAACTTTACATCTAAAGCAGCTAGAGAGGGAAGAACTGATAAGGCCTAAAGTTAGTAGAAGAAAAGAAATCGTAAAGATCAGAGCAGAAATCAACGAAATAGAAACAAAGAAAACCATAGAAAAGATCAATGAAACTAAAAGCTGGTTCTTTGAAAAGATCAACAAAATTGATAAACCCTTAGCCAGACTTATCAAGAAAAAAAGAGAGAGGACACAAATCAATAAAATTAGAAATGAA